>JADKLZ010005243.1:275005-300504 GCA_021533235.1 Biomphalaria straminea | reverse complement strand
CCGGGTTCAAACCCTGCCCGCTCCCATCCCCCGTCGTCCTGCGGGAGGTTTGGACTAGGAAATAACTATCTTCAACTCTGAAGGAATTTCCGAAACATGTAAAACATTTTTTTACAAAGTCTTCATTGTTATTATAAATCTTAAGTCTAACTCCAAAAAGAGTTGAGTTGTTAACATCAAGTAAAAATATTATCAAACTGCCAGAGAATTTATAATATATTTCTAGTTCAGTTTACAGTATTTTTGCCAGTTTTACAAGTTTTTACAAATGAATGGAAGCTTTGTGTGTGTTTTACAGTGTTTATTTTACTCATAAACATAGCATAACGGAAACTATGGACATCTTATTTTTTCATTGAAACAAGGAACCCCAATATGTAATTGGATCTTGAGTCGTTAGATATAATTGACCAAGAATTATTAATGTCTCATTTTCATTTTTAACAGTCATATAAAGAAATTCAACGGATGCACTAAAGCCCACTTACTTGAATTATTATATTTCTTTTCATGCCTAATACTGTTTCATTGTTGCTAAACTGTCCAAATGTTATCATGACATATCTAGTTGCTCTTCTGAGATTTGAAGTTTTGGGTTTTCAATGTTTTTTTTTTTTTTGTATCACCCAGTGTCTTTATCTTTACTGCTTCAAGAGTCCCGTGTCTACAGTCTAGTGACTTGGTTCTAGAAAGTGTGCTACCAATAGATGGCTCTATGAGATGCAGTGCTGGTAAGTCATTGGGAATTACTTAATGAAGTTTTGAGTCCAAGGGACTTCATTTCACCAGCTGATGGTATTTGCAGGAAGAAGCTTTAACCTCCAATCAACTAGCTCATTATGTATCTGAGACTTGAATCCTCCTGCACCGTCTAGCACATTAGGTGGCAAAATGTCCCCACAAAGTTCTGTCACTGGAAAATGTCTGAAGCCTCTTCCCCCCTGGTGTCACTGCTCTATTATCTAAACATCAGCATTATTTCTGCTGGTACTAATATTAGTTTTGCAACAAGCCCTGTACAGGGCATCAATTTGTTTGTTTGTAAGTTAAAAGATGGTTGTCAAGCTGGGCTGTACAGGTTTAGCTAGGGGATGATATAATCAATCTGGTTCCCCAACTCAGCATGTGAATGTATTAATCATAGAACAACAGTGACAGCCCCAAGCCTAACACCCTTAAACAAAGAATAACGTAGAACTAGTGATGCCACTAAATCACAAAACTTTCATTAACCACACCTGTACTGAAATATCAACCTGGTTAATACATTTATGTACTTAACATACTGTTAAAAAGGGGAAACTGTGAAGACTGTAGCGTAAACAGACTGTACAGCTAGAAAGTTCTCTCTCTCTGTTACAAGAACAATATAGGAACTAAGTGTGGTGTAACACCCACTGTGTTCTTGACACCAAAACATTCCCAATGCAAACTACTTCCTATACCTAAAAACACAACTATGCGACTAAAACAATTTCATGTGCATGAGCCTATGGTAAGTAGTACCTACTCCAATGAAGTTAGAGAGAAATTAAGAACAAGGGTGTTTCAAATGTTGTACTCACCAATGAATAAGCACTTCATTGTAAGGTAGCATAGGTTGTACAAATTGTTGATATGATTAGGTGTGTTTAATTTTTACAGTTTTCCTAATTTTAAAAAATATATTGTTTCTGTTTCAGAAGCGCCATCACAACAAACAGGTAACTTTTTTTAACTTAAAAAAAAGATTATGCTCTTCATAAGTAAAGAAAAGTATTAAAAAAAATTGTGTGTGGTCCATGTTCAACAAAATATCCATAGTTTTAGAACAGGCCTATGGAAATCTAAACTAGTTGTGCTGTGGGTGTTGTCACACTTCATCAGGACGTTTATTTAGTGTATTGTAATGTTTCAGAACTTCGCCTGTCTCTAAAGTCACCCATCATCAATGTATTGATAGAGATGCCCAAAAGTGATACATCTACATTATTTTTGGCTGAGATCAAGAAAGCCAAAGATGGTAAGTCATTGACTACTGACTGAAGACTAGTTTCACGTTATTTCTCCCACACCCATTCTCTGTTCATATTGAAACTTCGCACTATTGCTAAGAATTTGAAATAGAACTATTCCATTCAAAATGTTATGGTCCAATGACCCTAAGTGAAATTGAAAAAAAAACAATATCAAAATGTTTTTTTCAGTATTGACCATTTCATATATCTTTTTTTTTTAAATTGGCATTCCACTATAATAGACAAGTATTAATAGGCATGCTTTCAAACTGTCAGCTATAACTAATCATACTTTTGTGAAAGTTTGGCTCTTTCCTTACGGCCTTGAGAGAACTAATAGCCCTCAACTTTCAAAGTATGTAAGAAAATATGTAATAAGAATCTATACATTTGAAACATCAAAAGAAAAAGGAAGGTCATAGATACATTTACCAGACACTTACAGTTGTAAAGAGAGTAAAAAAAATAAAACACTGTTTGTCACCCTAACATTGTGGATTGAAATTGTCATCAGCATAAAAAAAGGGAAAGCGTTGCCTGAATCAGCCTGGAACACGACATAGAAGAGTTTTAAGTCATTCTTCTTCTTCATTCTCATTGTTATGATGGAGCATCCAGATGACTAGACCAATATATGAGATGAACTACACAGTGGTTTCCAAATCAGGGAGCTCTCCATATAGTTTTCTTTCTATTGGGGTGTTTAGGGGCCAGTGTCTTATACGGGCCTCTTGGTAAAGAGCGCAGTATTGGAGGACATGTTCAGCATTCTCTGGTGACACTCCACATGGATAGATTTCACTTGTTCCAATTTTGAGCTTCCGGTACATGTGTTGTCGCATTTTGTTTTGTCCGGTCATGAGCCGAAAAATTAGATGTTGATCTTGTCGGGATAGCTTATAGTAAGCATCATCTTTCTTGTGATTTGGATGAGAGCTCGTCAATTTCTCATTTTTTTTGTTTACAATTAATTTCTTCATTTCTTCTGGATAGAGTGCAGAGTTTATTTGTGAGTTAGTTCTCCCACTCTTGGCAAGTGTGCCAGGCTTCTCATTTCATTCTAGTTGTTTATGAGCTGGTACCATTTTATATGAGCTGGTACCCATTTTAAGTCATTGATTTAATTGATTAACATGCATGACTAGATTGACACTTAATCTGCGTAGGACATAATTATATTCTTTAATATATAAGATAAGATTATATTTAGATGAGCTGTTCCCACTCACTCACAATGAAAGTAATTTTTTTTCCTCAGTCTATTCTCAGGTTGCAGCCTTTGGTGAACCAGCAGCAATTTTCCCTTGGCTGGAAAAGTACAAGAGACAGAGTACTGACTTCAACCAGTCGTCAGGAGAGAACCCTTTTGCCGAGGATATATTCGATCCATTAAAACACATGAGTCTTGATGGTACAAACATGCATGTTGTAGATACAGGTAGAGTTCTCTTTTTAACATTCAGGTCAATTTTACTTTGATCAGCAGATCACTATGATCTGGGTCTGTGGGATCATTGATCTGTTCAACAGGCCTTTTCGTTGCCCTGTTTCTTTCCATTTGTAGTAACACATCCAGTCTACCCGTGTGTACTCCTTTGTTCATTTCTGCCCTGCTATTACATTCTAATGAAAAATAAAAGCTGAAAAATTAAAATTCCAGAGACTTGGCAAAATATTTATTTCAAATCACATAAAAAATACATTTTTTTTACAAATTAAATTGAGAATGAGGTGGTGTTGTTGTTTTTTTTAGATACTTGTGCATATGTTAAAAAAAAAAAGATTTGACAATAAGCTAAAAAGAAAACAACACAAAAAAATGCATTTCATTATCCTATTCCTTCAGCTCAGGAACAACATGTGAATAGTTTTTTTTCTCCTGGTAATCAATTCATTGAACACCATCCAGTTTCAAATGTAATCTTCACATGTAATGATTGAGTGAAACTGGTGTGAACAAATATTTTTTTTTTGCAATTTTAATGTTGTGTTATGTGTAAGGCCCAAATAGTAAGATACAGACACCTTTCCTCAAGCAAACAAACCAAAGTTTTAAGTTAACTGTTATCAAATTCAAAGTATTGGTACATTTCATCTTATAAAATGAATTTTCTCCCTTTATTTGTTTTTTTTTTTTTACCCTCTGGTTCTTTAAGGACATGAGATCATGTTTTGTTGTTTTTTTTGTAATACCTCTATACAACTCACAACTTCATGGAACCTTCAGAAACCTGAACACTGATATCAAAAACAACTCTAACAATGTTTCTAGAAATGTAACAGTTTATGTGTATTGCTAAAAAGAGAATTACTGACCAAATGGAGAATACTTCAGTTTGCCCATTATAATTTTTTCAAATCAAAAAAAAAATAGATGTAAATTAGGCATAGTCTTATAAGTCTAGATAGGTTTTTATTAATTTTTTTTTTTTTATATTTTATTTTAAGTTTTATGATTGAGCCGTTTTTTTTTTGTTTTTTTTGTTTTTCTTTTTTAAGAAAATGTATTTTTAATGGTTTTTTTTTCATTTATATTTTTTTTAAGCCCATGGTATGAATTCAGGTATAAATCTGATTAATGTAACCTCTCAACTGCATAAAAAAAAAAACTTCAAATAGTACATGTTGTCATGTGCAACTTAATCTTTACTGGGATTCAAACACCAGATTTTTAGTACAGTACAGCCTTGGGGAAGGTAAAACTAAGAAATTTAATTCTAAGGCATATGAGAAGGTCTAATTTGAGACTCCTCTTAAATTCACCTCAGTTTTTTTTTATCTTGAGTCTCAATTAATCTACGTGTCATTTGCTTGTCATGTAAGCATTGTGATACATATCAATTTCAAGTTGGGTTTTTTTTTTTGTAGTCATATCTTTTTTTAATTTTGGTTCTTTCTTTGATTGTAGAGAGCAATCGACAAACCACCTGGTTCCAGGATGACATGTCATCTCTCAGCTCATCTTATGAACATTTAAGACCTGCCCAGAAATCTAGAAGTCGAGATTCTTTGGATAAAATTCTTGGAGGGTATGTTTTCTTCACCTGGAATATGTCAAAGTGGAGATACAATTATAACCTTTGAATTCTTGCCTCTCAATCAATCTTTCTCCTGTATAGAACAGTGCACAGTAAAGTGTGGGGGTGGCCATTTGCAGGGCAAAGTCACAACAATATGTTGATTCATACTGATTGCTAGATATCTAGAAAGCAATATTGTTTTGATTCATATTGATTGTTATACATCTAGCCCACAATTGACTAGCCGCAACAAAATCGATAAGAGGAAATTTGGATTAAAGAGTGATATTGACTGCGCGAGCCAATTATCACTTTTAGAATACTTTGCATAGGCTGGACCCAATAAGCAATACCTCTAAAAGTCGCCTGCTAGAATATCTGCACACTGCAGGACACATTTCAGACCAACACAAAATCTTCTGCCCTGGACAGAAAAAAAGAAAAGCTAAATCGACAATCGGCAGACAATGGTTATGCCTGCGTTGGATGTGACAAAATTTGTAGTTCACAGATGGAGATGGGTCTGCCTAGCCTTGGAAGGTACTGCATTCCTCAATAATCTTCGGACTCGAAGACTAGGCTAATTATTATTATTATTATTATATCTGAAAAACAATATTACGTTGATTCATAACTATTGTTATAAATCTAGATAACAATATTACATTGATTCATACTGATTGTTATATATATAGAAAACAATATTATGTTGATAATATCCTTTGTTACTTGTAGCATTTAAGATTCTCAAGTTTAATTTTAAAACTTCTCAACTCTAATGTGACTTTTTATCTCCCTTAGAGATGAAGATTACACTGACAGTATGGAAACACTCCAATGGTCTTTAGGAATCTCTTCAGGCAATGAGCTGCCAATTCTAGGGAAGACAATCTCAAGCAGGGAGAAGATTGTCAAGAAGTTTCTCACAGACAGAGAGTTGGAATTCACAGACCAACACTGTTTCAGGTGAATAGGAATTACAGTTTTATATAAATGATGCGTTGATACATAAAATAATAACTAGGACCTTCTACATTTGTGATAATGGCCCACAGAAAGATAGCAATGCAATACTATACAATTATAAGAAGTTGTCTTAAAAAAGAATTCCAAGAAAAAATTTTAAAAGAGGTTCTGGGTTTGACACTTACTCAGGTTTACATTTGGCACTATCCTTTTAGAAAAAAACAAAACAGTGCCGGTATGCAAAATTGGCTGCATTTTTTGTAATTTTGGCCTACTTAAAACATTTAGACATTCCATGTCTGATCAATAATGCAAAATAAGTTCTAAATTCTTTGGTAAATGAAGTTTGTAAAAGAGTTTGTAAAAGATGTTTGCAGTGGCATCAATAAAAAAAAAAGCAAGGCAAATGACACTAGCTCCAGCTGGAATAACCTGCCCAGTGTGCAGCCGACATTTCAAGGCTCAAATAGATCTCACCAGCCATGAGTAAGCACAGGCCACAGCCTCCTGGGTGGCAAAAGTACCACAATGGCTGAACTATTTATATATATATTCCTCATTTTGCTGTTCAATATGATGTTCTATAGATATTTTTTTTCTTTTTTCCAACTAGAATATATTGTGGAACATGGAATGTTAATGGTCAGTCACCTCCAGACTCTCTACACAAGTGGATGGTTGTAGACGCAGAGCCGCCAGACATTTATGTTGTAGGGTAATACAAAAATATTCATATACATTTTATTTGCTTGATAACTTAGATGAAAATAAACATAGATATAATGTGATATAATAAGCTTTATGAAAATGTTGTCAAGACAAACAATTTGGTCCAAATGGTGGACTGAGCCAAATTTGAAGCTAATATTATTTACATCCAAAATAATGAGTCGAATCATCTTACACAGGAATATTTGAAACATTGATGCTAGTGTGAAAGTTTAATGAATAATAAGTTGGATTAGATGTTGTGTTTGTTTTATTTCTAGTTTCCAAGAGCTTGATTTAAGTAAAGAAGCTTTTATATTTACTGACTCCCCAAAAGAAGTCGAGTGGCAGAAGGCTGTGAAAGCTGCTCTTCATCCGAAGGCCAAGTATCTAAAAGTAAGTGCTGTAATAATACACTAACATATTTTTTTGTATTTTTTGTAAAACTGGACACGCTTATATTGTAATTCTTTTTTTTTTTTTTTTTTTTTTTTTTTTTTTTTTTTAAAGAGTTAGGGATTTGTAAAGCAGCTGGTCATTATGCTGGCCACATTATTACACCCACATTAAAGTTTATGCATATTCGTAGATCACCTTTACACTATCTGCCTTGTAGATCACAAGATCTCAAAGAAGGTATTAATTTAAGGTGTAACTACTGGGTTTGAAGGAGGCACAGTTGGTGAGCGGTAAAGCGCTTGGCTTCTGAACTGGGGTTCAGTGTTCGAATCCTGGTGAAGACTGGGATTTTTAATTTTGGGATCTTTGGGTGCCTCTGAGTCCACCCAGCACTAAATGACATTAGTTGGCGAAAAGTAAAGGCAGTAGTTTGTTGTGCTTGCCACATGACACCCTCGTTAACCGTAGGGCACAGAAACAGATGATCTTTACTTCATATGCCCTATAGACTACAAGGTTTGCAAGGGGAATTTTTATTTTACTTTACTGGGCCTTATGATGTAAACAGGAAAAATTTAATTGACATTTCAGGTGAAGTCCATACGTCTTGTAGGCATCATGTTGATAGTTTACATCCAAGCCAAACATAAAGGCTTCATCAAATTTATAGACTCGGATTCTGTACCCACTGGGATCATGGGAATCATGGTGAGTGTCACAGACTTTTAACTCTTTCTCTCCGTAATTATTTTCCTCCTTCCAGTAGAATTATTCATTTGGCTCATTTGTATTTCACTATCCTGTTGTGATTAGACTTGGTAAAATTTTTTTTGGTTTGTAATCAGAAAATGTTATACACGTGTTATCGAATTATAGGGCAATGCATGTTCTGTTTTTACATAACACAAGTTACGGTTAATAAATCCAAAAATCAATTTAATGTAATGGGGTCAAAGCCACATTGGCATTATTAATTTGTAGAGAAAGTGTTAAAGCTTGAAGAATCTTTCGTTTTCTCAAGAGACAAATTAATGAATCGTTCCAGAAGATTCCACAGTCCCAAATGTAACTAATCCAAATATTACAAATATGTTAAGTAGAGCGAATATCATTCATTCACTCTGGTCAATCGAACAGGCCAGAGATTCTGGAAGAAATATAAAAAATATGTTTTAAAAAAATAAAAAACAAAGGTAAAGGGGAAGAACTCCGTCCTTAAAACTTATCTACCAATAATGTTAAAGGTTATTTATTTACTTTTTCTATTGATTCGTGTCTTCCCGATGTCATTGAATAATTGTGCCAAGTTTCAGCTTGATCTGAGATTGGGTGTCGGAGAAATAATGTGTACACACTTTTGACCAGGCAGACTTTCTGAGTTGATATAAGCTTTGTAAAAATATATATATAGCATAGAATATTGGATTATTCATAGTTTTCATTCAGTTTTGATTCTCAACAGCAATCACTTCATCATTTAGTTGAAGACACTGTTTAGTGTAATGTTCATTGACTTGTTCAAGTGGTTGAATGATTCAGGCTAATGACTACTTCAGTCTAACACTCTCTTGGTGCTTACTCATTGTCAGCTGACCTAATACAAACTTGTAATACAACACAACTTGAACAAATACACATTTCAACACTTTTGTCTCAATAAGCTTTTAGTTGTTCTAACCTGAGTAGACCAGTTGTAGCCACATTTTGTAGGTCTGTATCTTACATAAAATAATCCAGTATTTTTATGGATAATAAATTAGGAGTTTTATAGTTTGAGGATACTCATAGAATTTAACACAAGTTTAGCTCTAACTAGCATTTTTAACTCACTTTGACTTGTGATTTTTTAAAAATCTATGCTGTCATAGGTTACATATTTCTAGTATACAACATAATATGTCTTTACTATCGTCAATTTTGTATTTATTAATAGTGCTTTATTATTAGAAGATCTTTGCTTGTTCCTGTCTCAAGGTTTATTATTTTTAATATGTCTACTGTACATTCATGTCCACAATAGTCCATCCTCTTAACTTATTGTACTGCACTCTTCTGTCCACCATGGATCAATGCTTTGACTTGTTTTTGACTTGACTTCTGTGTTGTAACAGGGCAACAAAGGAGGCGTGTCCGTCAGGTTCACACTGCACAACACATCCTTGTGTTTTGTCACGTCACACTTGGCTGCACATCAAGATGAGTATGAACGAAGAAATCAAGTAAGTCACATGTTCAGCTTTAGGTGAATGTCTAGACAATCATGGGTTGTAGCTCATGCCGAGTAGAGGACAGTTACACTGTTGTAACTGTATGTTAGTGGCCATATGGTTGTAGCTACAAATGAGTGGACAGGTACACTGTTGTAACTGTATGTTAGTGGCCATATGGTTGTAGCTACAAATGAGTGGACAGTTACACTGTTGTAACTGTATGTTAGTGGCCATATGGTTGTAGCTACAAATGAGTGGACAGTTACACTGTTGTAACTGTATGTTAGTGGCCATATGGTTGTAGCTACAAATCAGTGGACAGTTACAATGTTGTAACTGTATGTTAGTGGCCATATGGTTGTAGCTACAAATGAGTGGACAGTTACACTGTTATAATTCAAGATGAGTTTTCAGATGGTTTTACGGTACTATCTTGTAGCTTTGCATGAATGGCCAGAAAGCCATGTATGTAATTTTAGATGAAAGGTGACAGTCTTAGTTCTTTACTGTGGAAAGTTCAATTGGTCTGTAAAGTTTGAAGCCCGACCCATTTTCAATTAGATGTTTTCCTAGTTTTCTAAATATTTTTTTTTTCTGTTGTCTTTCTACAAATAGAATGAAGGAAAGCTTGTCAGCCACACACACATCACACAAACACACACGCACTTATGATATGCTTGTTGACTTGTTTGACATTAAATCTTAAAAGCCTTTTTTTGTTTGTTTCTTGCCAGGACTACAAAGACATCATGAGTAAAACAAAATTTAAAGATTTCTCTCCACCTCTAGAGATTTCTGAACATGAGTGAGTTCATTTGTTGGCTTTGTACCTACTTACACTATTTTGTTATGTCACAAAATTTATTATCACAGGGCTTAATGTATGTGTGTTATGGTTGCAAGAAAAGATTGGATGTCAATTAAAGCGAGTCTAGTCCATTAAATAAATTTATAAAATTCACATCCTGTTCATACAGGGTTGGTTACCTGTTACCTATCTCTTAGTCTGGTGGACTGTTGGGGCACCAAGCAAGACTCGCAGACCATCTTTCTCCATTCCTCTCTATCCTTTGTTAAAACCTCTTTCAATGGTAGGCCTGTCCATTCTTTGATGTTGGTAGCACTCCTAAAATCTCCTAAAAAATGAAAAGTCTCCTAAAATTCTTTAAAAATTTCCAGAATTCTCCTTAAATTTTATCCACTCCTTAAATTTTTACCAAATATTTTTTAAATATAATTTTGCTTATTTCTTGCTAAAAATGTGCGTTACTAGGCATTTTGATCGCATGAATTTATGGGCTGGCTGTGTTAATGAGACTACTCCGTATTTCACCCACTTGTGAAGGTCGACCTGGTGATTGAAGATGGTCTTGGCCCAAGCAAGCATTTCACCTGGCAGTATTTTTCTGAAGGCGGCATAGAAATGGTTGTTTCCTTTCATGCTTACAACTGAAGACGCGCTAGATGTAATCTGTAGAGACTACTTCATTGGCTGCTTGTCAGCTTTTGAAAAGCATCGTTGAGAATCCTCCGAATATTATTATGCACGGCCGCTTTGCGTTATTTTGCTCTGCTCTGTTTGTTGTTACGATGGTCCCTAGATCTAGATCACTAGATTTTCTAAATTTGTCTTCTGACTTCCATGAGTTCGAATTCGATTAGATTTAAACATCTAGGTTAGATGTATAAGATCTTGAGTTTTACTAGTAGTTCTACTCAGTCTACTCACTGGCCTTCTGTATTACTACTCTATCACAGTATCCAGATCTAGTCTAGTATTCTACAGTCTAGACCTACTTTTATGGCTGACATGGCTATCACTTGTCTATATTATATCTAGATCTATACAGTAATTTTTACTATATTACTCTAACATAATTTTAAAAAATTCAGCACCTTTTTTTTTAAGTCAACACAATTGAGCAGTTAAAAATGCCAGTTTACAAAATTTCTTTAAAAATTTTCAAAGTCAGTTCCCATCACTTAATTATATGGTTTTGTGTGGATGAGATAACATCTGTAGATCTCAATTTATAAGAAGACTTTTTTTTACTTCTAGAAAAGAGTGTTTAAAAAGACACTTTTTTTTTTCATCATCATTTTTTTTTCTTTATAGCATTGTTTTCTGGATTGGGGATTTAAATTATCGCATTGATCTACCGATCGACACAGTGAAAAGCTACATCAAGAAAGGTGCTCACAAAAAATTAATTTTAGAGGACCAGGTACTTTCAATGATTCTGTGAAATAACTAAACTCAGTAAAATGTAGTTTGTGTAAATAATAGATTTTTTCTTTGATTGACATCCTTACACTGGGTAAAAGAAATGAAACAAAAATTCTTTTTTTGTTTTCCAGTTATACCGTCAGCTTCAAGCCAACTCTGAAATATTTAGAGGTTTTGAAGAAGGCTTTCCAAACTTTGACCCCACTTACAAATTTGACTCAGGAACAGACAACTACGACTCCAGGTTTGAATTATCATTAACTCATTTGTTGTTCAAAAATATCTATGAAATTTTCTTATTAAATTTTTATTTATTTTAATTGATAGTTATGGGATTAAAAGTCTTCAAAAATTATTTTTCAAAAATATGTTATGTCAAATTTGTAAAAATAAGGATTGCTGAATTCCAAAACTATTTGCATCAAAAACTTCCACCTTTTTTGTCAAGTCAAATAGCACAAAAAAAGTTTTGCAGAGCAGCTTTGCTCACGAAAGGCTTGATTATAGTCTGATGAAAACAATGCACATAACATTTTTTATTATTTCTCAACTTTTGTTTACGTTCATTTACATTTTTTTTTAAATTATTTCCTAAGATTGAGTTGTTGTTCTTTAAACCAAATTTAGCTTAAAGATAATGCGGCAGGTGGGTTTCACTTTCAGGCCTTGCAATCTATGGGTCAGATGATGTAAAGCTCATATGTTTCTGTGGCTAACGGGTAACGAGCGTGTCATGTGGCACCCAACATGTCATTTAGAGTTGGGTTCACTCAAAGAGGGACATCCTAAAAATCCCAAAGTTCAAAATCTCAGGATTTTAACTCAACATCCCTCGATTCAGAAGCCAAGTTATTATTCATGCAGCCACCACAGCCGCAGAAGAAAACTTTTTAAAAATATGTCAGTTAATTAATAGAATTACATTTTTTAATAAGTGGGATTTTTTAATGTGTGAGAGTTAGCAATACAACATAAAAATAAAATGGCAGTTAATTTGAAGATATCTTTGTTTTATTGAGAAGCTATTGTATTAACCAAACAATTATATGCTCTAACCAATAAACAAATTCTTTTAAAGCACATTGTTATATGGTGTGTGTTTCAGTGAGAAAAATCGAGTCCCTGCCTACTGTGATAGAATCCTCTGGAGAGGACCTGGGGTCAAACAGCTCCGTTACGACTCCCATCCACAGCTGAAGATATCTGACCACAAACCAGTCAGCTCCCTCTTTGATGTTGGGGTAAAAACCTTTTACTTTGATAGTTTCAATTACAATTTTAGATCAGACAATATCCTGTTACAAAAGTAATAACTCTATTTCAATTTGGAGTTTAACTCTTAGACATTCCAATACGAAAGCAGTAAATATAATTGTTTGTCTATTTTTTTTTAAATGCTCACTAGATTCGTGTGATAGACGACAAGCGGTTTAAGAGAGTCTATGAGGACATTATGAAGAAGCTAGATCGACTTGAAAATGATCACTTGCCTCAAATAAAGATTGACAACACAGAGGTAACTTGTAGTTAGTTTTTTTTTGTCAAGTTAAATGTAAAGCATGGATTGCAAAAACAAAAAAACTTCTTCAATGCCTGGCAATAAGTTTAAGGCTCTGTTAGTGATGGCTCTGTTAGTGAGGGCTCTGTTAGTGAGAGCTCTGTTAGTGATGGCTCTGTTAGTGAGAGCTCTGTTAGTGATGGCTCTGTTCTTTGGTTCTTCAATGCTAGAAGTGGCTTCTAAAATGTTTTAAGTTTTGTGTGTGTCTAACTTCTTGGTGCCTGTATTTCTCAACAGTTGATCTTCAAAGATGTGAAGTTTGTGGAGCCTCAAGTTCAGGTTGTGACTGTAGCTAATGTTGGCCAGGTGAGTTGTCTACCTTGTCACTGCAACACTTAACTTCACATTCACTGTGGTTCTGAGTACATTTTAAATGACTACCAGGATAAAAAAAAAAGGTCCCCTTGTGGTCTATAGAGCAGATAGTGTAAAGGTCATCTGTTTCTGTGGCCTACTGTTAAAGAGTGTGTTTTGTGGCCAGTGCAACAACCCCACTAGAGCTGAGTGGACTCATATGCGCCTTAATATCCCGAAATTAAAAATCCCAGTCTTCACTGAACCCTTTGCAAACACAGCCGCTGCAACTCCTACCGGGATAAGGGAGGATAAATCACCTTTAGTCTATCAAGACTAAGTCATTATGTTCTATTTAGTTTTACATTGTAAAGTAAAGTGTTTCCTTCAGACCTTGCTATCTATGGGGCAGATGATGTTAAGGTCAACGGTTAACGAGCAGGGTGTTATGTGGCCAGCACAACGACCAACCGCCTTTACTTTCCCCAACTAATGTCAGGTACCCGTTAGAGTTGGCTGGACTCAGGGGCGCCCTAAAAATCCCGAAATTCAAAATCCTAGTCTTCACCGGGATTCAAACTCAGGACCTCAGGTTTGGAAACCAAGCGCTTAACCATTCGACCTCAGTGCCCCCAGTATTACCATGAACACATCATTTTCCAAGAATTGACAGCCACAATTGAAGGATTGAATTAATCTAATATAATAGGTGCATTATAATGTCTGTACAAAGTAGTTCTGTTGTTTGAAAAGAATACAGACTCAGAATATTGTATAATTATTCATCATGTATTTTACTGTTGAACTTACAATATTTTTTAATGCTGTTCAATTGTTTTCCCATGCTGTCACTGACCTAGATTCCTGTAGAATTTGAATTTATTAACAAGCTTGATGACCAAACTTACTGCAGACCCTGGCTTAAAGCCACACCTTGCAAGTCTATCATTGAAGCTGGTGAGTTGCTCAGTCCTATCTTTGAGTAGATGTTTAGTTTATCTTCTTGTTTTAGTAGTATTTCCTATACCATGGAATATTGAAAAGTGATAGGCACACGTTTGGATTATTTTACAAAATCATCATGCATCCCAGTGGTGCTACCTCCCACGACGGCTCTACCTTGCTTCAACACATCCTTCTATTCAGATCTCTCCTGGGCCCTTCGTATTCACGCCCTAACCCCAAGCTGTTGCAGATCTGCATCCACATCAACAATCCATCTCATTTAGGGTCTGCCTTTGGGTCGCCTACCTTTTGGTATTTACAAAATACTTACTAAAAATGTTCTAATTTCCCAAAGATTGTTGTCACTCATTTGATAATCTGGTAGATATTTAGGTGTTAGGCCCTTCCATGTTGTTCTATGTTATACAGAAAATTCAAACGGAGGTTTGATAACAAAATCCAATAACACAGGTGAAAAGCCAACAATATGATTTAGTTGACGCTGACAGGAATGTTGAACAAGAAGTTTAATAAGAACAAAGGGAACCATCCAATGTTGTCTAGCTAAATGTCTGTGTTTATAAAAACCTGCCTCTCTCTAAAGTCAACAAAAGTAGTTTGTTTTAATTTCTATATTCTTCATAAAATTCTAGTCTTGTTTTTACTAGTTGCACCATTGTCTCTTAGTCAAAACTTTCCCTTTTTATGAAACAAATAAAATAATTCCTAATCTTGCCCTAACATAGGGCACTATATGTCACCACTTGACCTATTTCTTTCATTCATATTCCCTTCCATCATTGTTTTAAGGTTTCACTTTTTTAAAATAGTTATTTCCCTTTAATGATTCACTACTTTTTGATCACTTCCAAAAGTGACAGTTGGATAACTCTCACAAACTTTGTGGGACACACATTTGAGACCCAAATGGAAAGGCCTTTATTGAAGATAGGCACTGAAGACAGAAAGAAAACTTAAATAAACAATGACTTTGCCTGCACAAGATGCGGGAAAATATGCAGGTCGCAACTGGGTTTGCATAGTCATGTGAAACACTGCACTCATCCTTGATTTTTGGAATTGAAGACAGTGTTTATTTCTCTTTCGCATTCTTAATAAACATACTATTGTAGTTTTTTTTTAATTCCTTTGGGGATATCATTATCATTATTATTAGTGCTGTTATAATGTATCAATTTAAGATTGTAAGCATATACTTTAACCATCATCAATGATAACCCTCAAAGAATTCATAAATAATGTAAATATTTCTGTAACTGGTAAGTATTATCACCTGAATCCAGCTCCCAGCTTTCTCCAAGTGACCTGCTCCTAGCTCCAAAGCTCTGAGATCGAATCCTAAACATACACTGTGTTGACCTCTGTTCTGATGTCATACTGTTTATGCTTAGTCGTACCTGGTCATGTAGTCATGCGCTCTGGGTTTGAACCCTGCCCACCGCCACCCCCCGGCACGACATGGCCTAAACTGTGCCGATGTGCCTAAAATCAAAATCAAATCACCGCCATCCCCTTACTGTCCTGCTGGAAGTTTGGGCTAGGATGTAATAATCTTCAATTCTGATGGAACCTCTGAAACATGTGAAACAAGCATTAAACCAAGTTTGTGTCCCATTGACCATTTTATCTGTGCCCTTCAGGTGTGTGTTGTGAGGTCCAAATAGAAGTGTATGTAGACAAGGCTACAGCATCTAAACTCAACTCTGGGGAAGAGAAATTGGAAGACATCTTAGTCTTACATTTGACCAATGGGAAAGATTCCTTTGTATCCTTTTATTTCTTTGTATTAGTCAGTCTACTATTCATAAGTTCTAGTCAGTGTACTATTCATCAGCACTGATCTTTTTACTGTGTATCAGTACTCATTGACTAACAGTTTTGACAGCATATTCTGTGTAAGTATCGGTCAAAAGTTATTAAATAGGATATAATTGTCAGAGTGGAAATGACAGGGTTTTATTGTAGCTCAGCTTGATTTTAAAAAAGCTTAACCTAAACCTAGATCACAGTCAGTGGTAACTATATGACCAGCTCTTTTGGATCATCTATAGAAGCGCTAATCCAGATGCATGGACCAATCAGAGAAGTTCCTGTGGCCGAGCTGATTGAAATAGTAAGTCCACACTTAAGTTTAGGTTCTAGACTTCAAAATATCCTGTACCATTGATTATATGACCACTACTAACATGGAGCTCCTTAGTTATCAAACTTTTTTTTTTTCTGGTGGACTATTCATTATTTTCATGAAAAAAAGATGTGATACCAATAATGTCAACTGTTGTTAATTATCTGTCACACAGGAGCAACCAGGGAGTCTAAGCCGAGTGGACATTACCAAAGATGGTGGAAGACTTTACATGGTGCCTAAAGAGATCTGGAAGATGGTGGATTTCTTACACAAATATGCCATGAATAAGGTTCTTTTTATCAGCAATAATTTCTTTTGTTAACCTGTTCTACAATCTTTGTAATTGTCTTTAACTTGGTGCAATAATCTTAAAATGGAGTAATTGGGATCAAATATTATGCAGGTCAGGTTGTTTATGTTGAGATTGAAGTTGTATTGCAATTGTTGGAAAACATATTATGTGTCTATCACCTTTAGCTATACTTTAGTCTGTTGGACTGTTGAGACTCGGGGTGTGGTGGCTGAGTGGTTAGGCACTTGGCTTCTGAACTTGGGGTCCTGGGTTCAAATCTTATTGAAGACTGGGATTTTGGATTTAGGGCGCCCCTGAGTCACCCAACTCTAACTGAAAAATAAAGGCATGGTCCTTGTGCTGGCCACTTGACATCCTGCTTGTTATCCTTAGGCCATAAAATCATTTACCCTATAGATTGCCTGGTCTGAAAGGGTTACTGTTGAGGCACTAAAATTGATTTGAAGACTGTCGCTCTCCATTCCTCTCTATCAATTGCAAGGATTAGAGTCTCTTCCATAGACAGTCCAGTCCAGTACTTAAAGCCTTCCAGTTTGGGTCACTAGGTGTTTATAAAAATGTAACCCACGACAATCTCCCTTGTGATCTGTGGTCAAAACATGCTGTTTGTATAATTAGACTGTAGGGACATATTCAGTATATGCTAGAGTCACAAGACAACAGAATCAATTATTGAGTTGGACATTGAAATTTTTGAAAGTAAATAATCAAATGTTAACATTTGTATCTGCAGGATGAGTTGTTTCAACAGCCGGGAAGGAACTCTGAGATTCAATTCATCCGAGATTGTTTGGACACTGGTAAACCTGAGCACATTCGTATCCTTTGGTAGAGTTAACTTTCTGCACTGACCAATTCGCTGAATATGTCAACTTGGATGTGTATGTGTCAACAGGGATGTGCATGTGTCAACTTGGATGTCTATTCATCAACAGGGATGTATATATGTCAACAGGGATGTGTATATGTCAACATGGATGTGTATATGTCAACATGGATGTGTATATGTCAACATGTATGTATTTGTCAACGTGGATGTCTATACATCAATAGGGATGTGTATTTGTCAACTTGGATGTGTATATGCCAACTGTTATGTGTATATGTCAACAGGAATAAGTTTATATACTATAAAGTGTATATGTTCAAAGTCTTGTTACCAGGGTTGTGTATTTACAGGTATGGCTCTGCTATCAGGGTTGTGGACTGGGCTGTGAAATAGGTTGTGTTATTGTAATATCTGTTAACTGGGTTCTGTATTGGTGGACCCAAGCAGTGTTCATGTTAAGGTTGTTTATTTGTCTGCATTGACTTAGTGCAGGGGTGGGCAAATTACGGCGCGCAGGCCACGTGCGGCCCGCCGAAGTGTTTTATGCGGCCCGTGAAAACCTAAATAAATCATTGTAAATATCTAGAGACATTAT
This sequence comes from Biomphalaria straminea, assembly GCA_021533235.1. Taxonomy (NCBI): domain Eukaryota; kingdom Metazoa; phylum Mollusca; class Gastropoda; family Planorbidae; genus Biomphalaria; species Biomphalaria straminea. The sequence goes on along the minus strand of JADKLZ010005243.1, from coordinate 282,294 downwards.
TGAAACTTAATTCTTATCATTTGTAATGAAGAGGCTAAAGAAACATTGTCTCCAAACGTCTTTCTAAAGCGCTTTGAGAAAAACAAAGATTATATTCAATAACAATACTATATAAATTCAGTAAAAGACAAATAAGTCCTGGCCAGTATTTATTCAATGCTATGGAGAACTGTGTTGAAAGAGTTGGGTTGGCTTGTACAAGATCGCAAGGGTAACAACTGATGGAGCTTTGACTGAGAAAAACAACTTTTTTAATAAAATAAAGAAAATATCCCAACCATAAACTAGTAACTGCAAAGTTTACACATAGCTACATTAAATTGTTAGGAAAAAGTAGGCATACATACTGTTATACTCAGGGACTGTCCCTAGTCAAAGTATGTTGCTTCTAAGGTCCGTGATTGTTAAATGGCTCGCACAGGAACTACAGTTTGATATTACAGAAAAGGAACAGCGAAACTTGTAGGCCTACTCAATGTTATTGTTCGAAGTACATTAGGTCTTTAATAAATTGCAAAATTTATTTTTTCCCCCTTTATTTTGTATATTCTTATTTTATTTGGGGCCACCGAATTCACTTCGCCTATGGCCTCCAATTCTAAAAAGGCCGGTCCCGACTGGCAGTTCCGAAAAGTATGTGAAGATTTGGAATTAAAACATTCTAATGTTTGGTAAGACAGTTGTATTCACTGGACGATGATTAGATCAATATGGAATTTAAAGTAAGAAATTGTTAGGATCCTTGATGGACATTGACTGAGACCTTTTCATAATATCTCTAATGAAGAGTTGAAGACAAACTTCATGTTTATCATCGGAAGCATTGTAATTTGTTGTTTGTACATGAAATATATGTGCATCTTAAGCCTTTTCAAACAAAGCATATATATATATATATTTATATATATATATATGCGGACCGCCTAGTCCCCAAATTTCATTAATGCGGCCCTCGGTTGAAAAAGGTTGCCCACCCCTGACTTAGTGTATAAAATTCTTGATATTGCAAGCTGTCCTTGTGCTACTAAAGATATCCTCGTCCCATATGCTAGGACAAATTTGTACAAAAGCTCTTTCTACCCTTGCGCTATTAGAGCATGGAATGGGTTGCCTGGGCTAGCCAGGAAACCAGTGACTTGGCATAATTTAAGTCATTGGTTAATATGCATGACTGAATGCATGACACGTAGGACGTAATCATCTTCTTTTTTGAAGTAAGGTCTGTATTGTATAAGATAAGATGTCAGGTTTAACCATTAGTTCCATGGAACAGAGAGCTGTTGCCAACTTTTCCTTAACCTGGAAACAGCTGAGAGTCTGAGTGTTCACTCTGTGGCGGAAGCTTTCCTCATGTTTCTGGAGTCCCTGCCTCAACCTGTGATCCCGTATGAGTTCTACACTAAATGTCTTTCAACCTCAAACAACCTGCTGCTGAGTAAACAGGTCAGACTGGAACATCAACAAAATGTATTCACTTAACTCTATGCCATACATGGGTTTAATTACTTACTAATGAAAAATGGTAGTTTCATCCCGAGATCCCCTTCTGTCATGGGCACATAAAATTATGTCTAAAAATAATTTAAAAAAACACTAGGGATTAATTAAAAAAAGAAAATACATATTTACTGAAAGCATAAACTGTAAGAGTAAATAACTCCATCAAATGTTTCTAAAGTTCAACCCCGCCCCCTTTCTTCACTGTGATATCAATTTGAGACCCTTGTTTCAGAACACTTTACAACTCTGCTGCTACGTCCCTTAAGTACTTATTAGAAAAATGTTTAATCAAGTCTGTATTATTTACAAAATTGTAGAGTCCAGAACAGAAGGGTTGAGAACAAAGCTATGGATGTAAATCTCAATCGTTGTTGCTTTTTTGTCTCTTTATGGGTTCCAAAAGTGAGAAGAAAAAGTTTGGGTGGAGGATGCTAGTCCTGAAACTGGCACTTTTGTGCTAACAGCTTAAATGTTATGAGTTCAATCCCACGCTGGCCATTGTTTTTCAATGGCAATCATACCCATTCTAATCTTGAGTTGATCCTGTCTAGTCAGATACAATTGACTATAAAGTTGGATTTGATTTATTTTTATGTCACTTCTTTTCACCTCATTTCACAATGAAGACAAATGAGAAGATACATGACAAGCTACAAAGACAAAAAAATAATTTGATTCTTACCTCCCCTGGCTTAACAATTGACTAGAATTTTTTTTCATTGTGTCTCTTTCTGAGTTTAATAATAATAATCTTTATTCTTCGTATGGAAATTTGTCTTACATAGTGTGCTTAGAGAGCTTTACACCAAACAAAAAAGCATTATAACTATAAGAAACCAAAATGTACATTCACACCAGACTCACGCATAATTCACATTGGAATATATCAGTTTCTCCCTTTCCCCAAACAAAAAAAACTTTTTTTTCTGTAATAATTTCCTAAACATGTCATAAAAATGAAACTAACAATTAGTATGAGTCCCAGGCAAAAAATGCAAAGTTAAAAGCTTGATTTATTTTTTTTTATTAAGTCCAAGTCTTCACCAATGTGTTTAATGATTTCTCTTCCAGCTTGTGAGCAGTCTGCCTGGCTGCCATAAAAACACTTTCCTGTACATCTGTGCATTCCTTAGAGAGCTACTCAAGCATTCAGACAAGAATGGACTGGACATCAAATTTTTATGTAAGTTTTCATTTAATGAGGTTGGTGGAATGGATAAGCGCTTGGCTACCGAACCTGAGGTCCTGGGTTCGAATCCCGGTGAGGACTGGGATTTTGCATTTTGGGATTTTTAGGGCGCCCCTGAGTCCACCCAACTCTAATGGGTACCTGACTTAAGTTGGGGAAAGTAAAGGCGGTTGGTCATTGTGCTGGCCACATAACACCCTGCTCGTTAACCCCTGGCCATAGAAACAGATGACCTTAACATCATCTGCCCCATAGATCTTCCGGTCTGAAGGGAAACTTATTTTTTTTTAACTTTATTTCATTTTATGTTGGATCTGGATTGTGTCTTTGTTTGTTCCTCTATGTCTGATGTGAAGTCCTGACATGGCTTTGACATGGACACATTTGGCTTGCCTAACTTGTGGTTGTTGTTTATATTTTCAGGTTCTTTCTTTGGTGAGGTGATGATGAGGCCACAGACTCCAATGTTCACCACGGCCACCGCAAAAGACGCTGTGGTGAAAGAAAGACGGACCAAGCTGCGTGAGGAAGATTCAAAGAAAGCGGCGTTCATGTATCATTTTCTGAGCAACGAAATTGAGCTGTAATTGAAGGCTGTCTTTGAGTTTGAAAGGCTCATACTCATCTAGACACACTGTATTAAAGAATGTCCAAACCTGTGCAGTGACTGAATTTAAACCTTTATATCTAGTGGTTCTTCATAATTGAAATCCAATTAAGACATTGAGAGATAAAGGTTGGTGATATCTTGGGAAATACCTTAATATCTGCTTGGCGGAGTGCAGATATATCTTTAAATGTTCTAATGAATGCATTGCTATAAATGTTGCTGTTAGGTTTCCTGAAAGTGTGGATTTCAAAGGTTGCCTAAATGGTTTTATGTTGCTAGATTATTTCAATACCGGTTTTATTCTGGTCTTGTCCATCACAATTCTGTTGGTTATTAAAGGTTGCCTCAATGCTCTATATTGTTAGATGTTAGATGAACTAGATATTTCATCCTTAAATCTTGTAATTAGCATGACTAATTAAATGTACTACCTTTCATGTCATTGTTGTAAAACCACAATCCTGCCTACAGGCCGGCCATATTGGCCGTAGCCTGGTATATTGAAAGTGAACTCTGCCATTGAGCTTTAAGTGTTAAATATACTGTCTGATGTAATTTATTTATCTTCTCACACTGATGCACTTAGTGAAAAGATGAACACTGATGGAGTCAGTGACTTGTGATACATTTTTTTTTTTGCCATGTGGGAGCGGTGATTTGCATATATATTTGTTTTTTTAGCTTCTCGTAATGTGATGGTCAGTCTGATCTTCGCCAGATAACGCACACACAAACACAAACATTGTTGAGCTTCGGTCATTGGTTGCTTGAGCGTGCTACACATTTATCTTTAGATTGTCTGAATATTTTATGAAATATGCTTTATATTCAAATTTTGTTTTATTACTTCCCTTGATATCAGCATACTCCACCCACCCAACCTGTTTTCCATTCCAGAGCCCTTTTATAGAACAAATGTTGTCATTGATATTTAGGGCCTGGTGGCGCAGAGGCTGTAAGAAACCTGGTACTTGGCAGTATCATCGTAGAGGTTTGAGATCATCCTTCAGTACGCACACTACCCTTGCATCTCTTGTCTTCAATTTGCCACATTGCCGATGGCCACTTTTTTAAGCCATTCCCAAACAAAAGTATTTTATTCAGTTTATCAGGTGGGGTCCAAGATAATGACTCACAAAATATAACTAACCCGGTTGTTCCAGAAAGTTTGCAAACCTTAATTCTAGTGCCAACCAGGGCTTGACTGAAATTTTACACACCTTTTGTTTATTTATTTATGGAGCCCATAAGTCATCAAAGTTTGTGACATACAAAATGATGGCATGGAATGAGTTTTATAGGAGACCAGCCTGGTACATTCAACACAAACCTAGCTCCTCCTTGTGGTCACATTTCTCTCTAACCAAAATCCCCCTATTGATTCAGTAGTAGGATTGAAGTTCCTTAATTGGTCCAGTGGTTACAATACACTTAACACTTTGGCCCATAATGTCACTAGGTACTACATAATATTGAACAGATCTGTTAACAATGAATTGATGTTGCTATGTTCATTTTATTATTTTGTATTAACTTTTATTGCTCCTTGTATTATGTTCTTTTGCATCTAGATGTACTGCTTATAATGTTTGCTGTTCCTCTTCTTAATAGATGTTTCAATAGTAAGCTATTGGCTTATTTAAAATATATACTTTTAAAAGTATGTAACCTACAATGGCTCTAGTGAAATCATCACACTAAAGTCAAGTATTTTTCATATTTTGTTATGCCATCTTTTAATTTTCTAAATGATTCCAGATAGTATAAGATTAGGATCTTACACTATAATTGAAGTATTTTGTATAAATTATAAGTTTTGATTAGGTTTTTATGCTTTCCTTTCACTGAGTTACATTCAAAGGCATTTTGGTAGTGAGTCTCTTGTTACTGGGTTGCAACTGCATTTTGTGTTGTTGTTTTTTTTACAGGCTACACCAGTTGTTGTTTTTATTTTTGTTGTTTTTCTAAACATTCTAATCAAGGGAGACTATTGTAGAATCAGGGATACAGATCGAAGTGACCATCAATTGTATGTATTTATTTCAATGTTCCCATGTTGTATTTCCAGCCAGCCACAATTTTTGCCTGGGTCTGTAGTAAGACATAAAGATATTTGCATCTGAACAAATGTATCCATTTCTTGTTCCTCCTGAAACTTGACATACCATGATATTTTGTGATGGCCACTGCTGGAATGTCACACTCATTTCATCGCATAATAAAGGCAATATCCCTATATTCATCTAAGGGCAGTCCCTCAGTGCCATCTTATAAGTTGAATGACTTGTTCCTATTTTTGTTATGTTAATCAGAGCTTTGAATCGATCTTGTGTAAATCAGTTTGGTGTTAGTTAATACCTATATGTTCTCTTTCAGCCATTGCTATGTGCCCATAGAGTCATTCTACACTATAGAATCAATTGTTTAGATGGTATGCAATGTGTATCTATCCGAGTGTTTGTTTGCAGTGTTCTTGTTTCCTCTGCTTATTCTTTAGGCTTTATAAGTTTAACTGTCCTTGGTCTCATTAACATGTTGGAGCATTATTATTATAGCTTTTTATAGCGCTACTTTCATGCTTATAGCATGCTCAGAGCGCTTTGGTCCAATCTCATTTGTGGACCAGTGGGGGGGAGGGGGTATCTAGGAGTTGGTTTCCCGTGCTGCCTTTGGGCGCTCAGTAAACACAACTCTGCCCGAGTCGGGTGTCGAACCTCGAGCCCCCTTCTAGGTAGCCAAGCCAGGCCAAGCTCAAGCCGCACTTAGCCTCTCGACCACCCTTCCCAACGCATTCTGATGACTAGACCAATATAAGAGATCAACTGCGCTGTGATTTCCAAATCCATATAGTTTTCTTTCAATTGGGGTTTTTTGAGTCCAGTGTCTTGTACAGGCCTTTTGGCAAAGAATGCAGTTTTGAAGGACGTCAATATTCTCTGGTGACACTCCACATGGGCAGATTTCACTGGTTCCAATTTTGAGCTTCCGGTACATGTGTTGTCGCATTCTGTTGTGTCCAGGTCTGAGTCGAAAGATTAGACGTCGATCTTGTCAGGATAACTTATAATAGGCATCATCTTTCTTGTGATTTGGATGAAAAATTGTCCATTTCTCATTTATTCTATTCACTATTATCTTCATTTCTTCTGGATATAGTGCAATGTTTAATTCTGTGTTTGCTCTCCCACTCATGGCGAGTGTGTCAGCCTTCTCATTTCCTTCTAGTTCTCTATGTGCTGGTATCCATTGGCTTAGGTTTAGAGGTTAGGTTTAGAGCTGCCTTTTGGTACTCGGCTGTTCAAATCAATTGTGGTTTTTAGTTTCTCTGTTACCAAGCTCTTCCCCCTTGCTAGCATTCTTTGTAGCTTTGTGTGAGTCCGTCTAGTTTTAAAACAAAATGACTTACAGCCAGATGTAGCTTTTACTCATAAATCTAGCAGACATATCATCCTTCAACTGTACAATGACTGATATAGTTGATAATAGTTCATAACTGAGATAGTTGTCATTTTTGTTCCCATACATGCCATACGTGAACACAAGTGTTCAGCTCTGATGGAATGTTGTCATTGTTTTAGATCATTTGGACATATTGCTGTGTTACAGTAGTGATCATCTCCCTTTTGTTTATTTCCATCTCTTTGTATTTAACTTATAGGCCAGTGAACAAACTGAACTAAACCACAACCATTTCTTGGTCGCTTGTTTCAGTCACATTGTGAACCTTAGGAGAAAGAAAAGTATAGAATCCCTTCATCATTTTACAAATGCTTACATCAACTTAGAAGCTGCCTTTCTGATTAGGGCACCTGTTAGTTAGAACTTCCCTCTGATTGGGGCACCTGTTAGATTGAAGCTGCCTTTCTGATTAAGGCACCTGTTAGAAGCTGTCTTTCTGATTGAGGCACCTGTTAGTTAGAAGCTGCCTTTCTGATTGGAGCATCTGTTAGTTAGAAGCTGCCTTTCTGATTGGAGCACCTGTTAGTTAGA
>JADKLZ010005243.1:201922-220131 GCA_021533235.1 Biomphalaria straminea | reverse complement strand
GGACACTAAAATCAGACTGGACACTAACATCAGACTGGACACTAACACCAGACTGGTGCGCTCCCTGGTCATGGTCACTTTCTTGTTTGTAAAAATGTTTTGTTTTACATGTTTCGGATGTTCCTTCAGAGTTGAAGATAGTTACTTCCTAGTCCAAACCTCCCGCAGGACGACGGGGGATGGGAGCGGTCAGGGTTTGAACCCGGGACCATCGATAAATCGAAGCGACAGCCCAGCGTGCAAACCGATCGACCAGGCAGCCATCTTACATGAATACGAATCCTGGACGCTGACTGCAGGACTAGAAAAGGAGGACCCTAGTAGGCTAGTACCATAGAAATAGAATTGAGGTGCTACAGAAGGATCCTAGGTATCACATACAAATACCGCATCACAAACCAAGAGATTAGAGACACGGGTTACTGCAGCCATTGGAGCCCACGATGAAGTACTAATTACTGTCAAAAAGGCGCAAACTAAAACTCTATGTCCATATCACAAGGTCCCCAGAGCTCGCAAAGACCTTCCGTCAGGGAACAGCACCAGAAAAATAAAGAAGAGATAGGAGGAGAAAGTGCTGGGAAGACAGGCCTGTCATTGAAAGAGATTCTATCCAAAAAGGCAAAAGACATAGAGGAATGGAGAAAGATTCAACAGATCTTATGTGGTGCCCCAAATGTCCAACAGACTAAAAGATAGTTTGAGGTGAAGATGAAATGAATCGAAGTACATTGAAACATAACCTGAACAATTTCAGGGGTGGAGGGGGTTGAAACGATGTGTCTTTGTCAAGGTGGAACATTTACCTTCGATACCGTAAAGACAAGCTACAAATTCAGAATCGATCCCGTTAAGCCTTGAAGTAGTTCGTAGTTCGAGTCTTTTTTTTTTTTTGTAATCAAAGATTTATGGACCGCAAGCTTACCTGGTGTCAAAATGAACAGTATCAAGTTCATAGATGGTTCTCAAATGTTCAAGAGCGGATTTAGACGTGATAAGGCCCCAGTGGCGTAGTTAGAGTGGAGGGCGGATGGGGGAAATTCGAAAATCCCCCCCGGCTCCCACTTGATTTTGCCCAAATTAAGTTTTTTTTTACATTAAATATATAATATTACGCAAAATGCAGGGGCCCCAAAGAAGTCAAACCCTGGGCCCCCAAATGAAGGAAAATTCCTAGCTACGCCCCTGTAAAGCCTTAAGCATTTTTGAAATATGAGGCCCCTTGTAATCAACATAAGGGCATATTACTTTTGCTCTTTCTTCCAAATGATTGAAAAAAATAAATATCCCTGGAACCATTTTGAGCCCCCCCCCCCCAAAAAAAAAAGGCAAGCTATGGCTTAATTTTCTAATAAGTAATTTGTTAATGTAAAATACATATGTATTATGGAATAAATAGAAAAGGCTGACAAATCATTAGCTTTTAAACGAAATTTTTGAAAACTTTTATATCAACTCTGTCAGAAATTTTTCACACTCATTTCTTTTATCTGACAAAGCAAGAAATAACAAAAAAAAAAAAATAAAAAAAAAATAAACAGTTAGTTAATTGAATATTGGTAATTAATCATTGTGTTTGGTATCGAAAAAGGAAAAGAAATTGTACTTTGCAGATGTAGTTATAAAAGTTGAATGAGTCCCCTTGATGATGATGACGATGATGATGTAGAGAATGAGGTCGTCGTTTAAAATTTTAAAACCAACGTTAGATAACTATAAAACACGGTAACATTAACATGATACCCCCACCAGTTGCTCCACTTTTTCTCCCTACTGGTCAGATAAGTCAACCCATTATCATCATCATCATCATCATCATTGGCCTCCTTCAGTCGTAGAACGACTATGGTTCATCTCGCACACTTCCTCGTGTGGCTGTGGAGCCCTATTTTGGAGCGACACTCCCGTCCACAAATATCGCAGGTACAGTGGTAGAGGTCTTCGCTACAGTGGTAGAGGAGCTTGCCATTTTTCGCACTGTCCGTTTTTCTTCCAGAGCTGAGGCCCATGCTCTTTCGCTGTCCATGGCTTTCTTGGTCACTGTCTTTCTCCATCTGGTGCGGTCTAGAGCTATGTCTTCCCAATGGTCAGTATTGATGTTCACTGATTTGAGGTCTCGTTTTATTACATCTATGTAACGGAGGTGGGGGCGACCAGTTTTTCTTGAGCCAGTTGCGAGTTGTTCGTAGAGGATGACTTTTGGTATGCGATCGTCCTCCATCCGGCGAACATGTCCAAGCCAGCGCAGGCGGCGTTGTCTGAGGGCTGTAAAGATGCTGGGAATACCTGTTCATGCAAGGATCTCAGTATTGCACACTTTTTCTTTCCATGTGATTTTCAAGATACTACGAAGGCATCGCAAATGGAATGAGTTTAGTTCATATGATCAAAGCGCATTGAGAAAGCTAAAAGCTTGAAATTGAGCTATACAAAAACAATGGTTAAAACTTTTTTAAATCGCACAGATTTATTTTTGTTAGTCCTAGAGAGTCTAGATCTATTACAAATTTAAATGCATGACTGATCCAAACTAATGGATACAATAACACTAAATATAAACTTTATGTATTTTTTTTTCTTGCTTCTATATTTCACAATGGTGCCTCCTGGAACAAAATTGAGAACAAATCAACAGAAACAGACTTGGGTCCATGTGTTTCCAAGTGTGTCAATGTTTCTTGTGCATGCATTTCAAATTTAATCATCTGCATACCCTACACAAAAAGTTTCAATAATCATTCCCTGTGAGCAAGTACCACAGACAGTAAACAGTATCCCCCCCCCCCTTTTCTATTTTGGCTAGCTTCCAGCTTTATTTTCACTGTATACAATCCCCTATTCCTCCCCCCCCCCCAAAAAAAAAAAACAAAAACAACTGAGTTGTCGTCCCTAATCTTGGTAACATCACAAATAAAAGGTTTCCTCGATTAAGTCTGGATACCACATAGTATAGTCACTATAATGCAATGATCGGGTGGCTCTCACAAGGAAAAGATGTAAGAAGATCGCTAACCGAGGTGTGGGGCTATATAAAGCTTATGAAATACACATCATTCATATTGGATACGTCTGGGAAAAAAAAAAGAGTCGGTAACAGAGAGGTACACAAGTTATATAATCAGGTCACTGGCCAATATAAATAACCCATATATGTAAACGTGATCTCGTACTGTGGGCCTACCCCACACACAAACACACCCATAGTAAACCAAACAATGTTACCTAGATCTGTATGACATCCAAACAAAACCGGCATTCTGAAATTTTGCTTGTGTCAGCGATTAAAAAGAAGGCTATTTAAAAGAACAAGAAAAATAAAAAATAAAAACTTTAAAAAAAAAAAGTTAATGACTGTTAATGTAGGCTAATGGGAAGAGCCGCTAAATGGCAGTCATATCTCTCAATGCTGCAAGATTTAGCTCACTTTCTATATGAAACAAAATTAATTAATAAACTAATTGGTTATATTTTTTTTTATTTGATTCGTGCGCACTGCGATGTCATCGACAATGAATGATTATACAAAGTTTTAATTTAATTCGAGAAAGGGAAGTGGAAGAAATAATACGTACAAGATTTGTTCCAGACAGACAGACAGACAGCTTAGACATAAGCTTTGTACAAATAAATGGGGGAAGGGACAACAAAGGGGGAAAACAAGATGTTATAAAACTCTAGTTATAATGGTGGTTTTACTCTTTAAAATGTCGGAACAGAAAGTCTCTGTTATCTTTGTACGTGCGTAAGCATTTGAAATTAGGAAGACATGGCCATCCATAGACGCCACCATTTTTCCATGAAATATATCAGCATGAACTAGGCACCCTCCTAACGCAGTGGGTTATTCGAACCTTGTTGTTTTCGTGTAAATTTAAGCCGAGTCTCAAACTTCGTTGACCACCCATACGCTAGCCACCTTATAGTGGAGGGTGGGGCAGTAGTAAGACGTAGGCCTAGGACTGCTACGAGTTTTAGATATTCTCAAGAATATTGTTTCAACCCAGGGGCGTAGCTAGGAATTTTTTCCATCATTTGGATGCCCGGGGAAGGGGCTGACCTCTTTGGAGGGGGGGGCATGCATTTGTTGTAATATTTACTATATAATGTAAAAAAAATACCAATTCCCCCCTCCTTAATTTGGGGTCGGGGGGGGGGTTCAAATTCTCCTCCCCCACCCTAGTAACGCCACTGTTTCAACTGAGCGCTAGTCAGTGTAGTCGATGATTTTGGGCAGGTGAGTCAGCCCAATGGACACGAGGCTATTCATACGCCTTGGACCGTGGTGTTTTCTGTGTGTATTATTTAAAAATAGCTAAAAGCTGCTCTCTATAAATAAAATAAAAGACCATTCGTGGATATATTTAGATTTGCAGACGTGAGAATACTGGTGATGCAATGCTCCCTACCTTAAATCGCGTGTGAGTGTGGGAGGGAGGTTATTGACGACTGGTTCCTCCCACCTGTCTATATACACGGCAATCTTTTACCCTGAAAGTTGTGATAGTAGCATTTGCTTCGGACAGTGGAACGTTTGGCACATGGATATGCCTCTTATTGTTTCGTTTACTTTCTAATTTTAGTTCACTTTTTATGTAAGTAATTGAACTTTACGTATAATTTCCATGAATATAATTTCTTATTATCAAGTATCATAAGTACTTAAAACTTAAGCTTAATTTGAAATTAAACTTTAATAATTCTATTCGATGTAAAGGATTACTAAAAAGAAATTATAGGTTGACTTGAGATATGTGATTAATTTTCAAAATAAAAATGTAAATTTCATTAAAGATGAACATGTATATTTTCTCTAAATGATAATAATCTTGAGGAAATGTGTTTTACAATTTGTGCATTAAAAATTAAAACTACGATATAACAAAATATTATTTAGATCTATATACATTCCTACTAGTTTCACGCGAAAGATAGGCCTTTAAGATGTGAAAGGCTCACACCATGAGATAGATCAATTCTGTTCAATGATTCGAAGGCATTCGATTAATGATTAATAGTGTCGCTATGATTTTGATTATCTTATCTTATATAATAGAGACGTTACTTCAAATAAGAAGATGTAGACTTTGGTGTGCAATTTATCATGCCCTATTTTTCATTGAACTTATATCTTCTTCCATTCATGTAATGCTTTCTGGTGTAGGCCTACACCGTTTGATAGCTATAATTAAATTGCTTTAATAACAAAGATGTCATTTAAAAGTCCTCCAAGTAAGAAACATTAAACGCATGACAGATCCAGAGCTAATTTAATAATTGTAGCTTACGCAGTTTTTGTTTCTTTTTTTTTGTAAAAAAAAATAGGTGCCGCTACTCAGTGATGTTATGCTATCTTTTAACTAATAATAAACGTCAAAATATAAGAAAAGTAATATTTTTTCCCTCAGTTATAAAATGGTGACGGTACGCCGGTTATTTGAACTATGTGATGTCTTTTTTTAAATTTATCACTTCAAATATAGGCAAGGTGAAGAAGACGTAAATGGTGACGCGGGCGGTCGCAAACAAGCTTCAAATACTAGATTTTCTTGTTGTTGATAGGCATCGTAATTCAAAATATGTGTATTTAATGTAAACACATAGACTCTACTTGGCTCAACACACTTTGGCCCGACATGGGTTAATAACACCACCGGTTATTTTTAGCAAATGAAAAGTTGCCAATTTGGATAAACAAAGATCAAAATATAGATTTAGATTGCTTCAGTTGGTTTTAACAAAAAAAATAATCTGTGTACATTCATATAAACTAAAATTACTATAGAATATTTTATTTTTTAATGGGATTAGTATATTATTTGGTAGCATTATACTTTATATTAACTAATGATTCATTTTAAATCGTATACATTGTAAAGTGACCTGGCTAATCTTGAATGAATTGCACCTAGAGGGATCCAGCTATTCATGTCCCCACCCTATCGGCCATTTTTTTCCACCGGTCTGGATCATATTATTTTGGACGCTGACTCTACGTGTTAAGTTAGTAATTACAACAAATATTATAGTTATTGTATGTTTCTTTCAAAATAAGAGGAGGATATAGTTAATTACATAACAAGGATGTGTCTTGTGTTAATCGAATGGGCACACATTGTTTGCACAGAAGTGGTCGGAGATTATTTTTCGCATCTTTATAAATCTCATAAGTTTGAGCCACGCCCACTTTAGAAAAAATGGATTTAGTTCAATAGTTGTGTCTATTTATTTTCGTATGTGCTTATACGCTATAATAAACATAAATGTGTTTGTACCAACGTTGATCAAGGAAGCCTACTGGCAAGAATATATAGCTCTAGACGTTTTAGTTTTATATATTTAGTTAGTCAATCATAGTTCATAGATTCTACTTTGTAGTTAATAAAGTATCATTATAAATTATAAACTATAAAGTTCTAAAAAAGAAAGTTAAACTGTCTTAAACTTTTATTTAGGTTTAAGAAGAGCCATTTGATGATTTATTTTAATATTTTGCTTCCTGATTGTCACGATTATCATTCTCACTGTGATTTGTAAGTTTGACAATCCCTGGTGCACTCAATCCCCAAGTTCCAACTCACTCACTCTGCTTTCATTTCCTGATTTGAGATTGTAACTAAGTCCCATAGTGGCCATAGTATTGCAGTTTTGCATTGAGACTTGAGTAAAATACCGTAAAGACAAGTCTGGCATATTTATGCTATAAAAGTTTACTTTTGTTTAAAATTCTTAAGCATGCTACTCAAGTGTGGTAGACATTCTTACTGTAGCCGCTGTAGCCTGTGTAGTGTAGAACTACTAGATCATCTTGATATTTGACTTGATAAGTTTTTGACCTTCATAAATAATGATTAAATATCCTAGTCAGACTTCCTACTTCTGGGACCTTCATGTTAAGTCTGGTGTTCATACCACACAACCAGGCTAGTGCATATGTGACCATTTGGTTACAAAGAGCTCAAGAAAATGTTTCTTTACACACTTTCTTTGCATTAAGCCCGTACAAGTGCTTTTGCCTTAGTATTAAATTAAATGTACTGTATTGATAGTCCCTGATTCAAATCCTGCCTGTTGTTTTCAAAAATACTAATAATTAAATAATTCTGACCCACACATTCTGTTTTACACCATAATAAATTCAAAATACAAACTATTAAACACCTAAATCTTGACATTCTTGTTAATACATTTTAATTTTTTCTCTTGAGTTAGTAACATTATTTCTTGTTGAATTTTAAGTAAAGTATATCCTATGAATTTTTTTGGTTCAACTATTTGTGTTCAACATAAGATGGAGAGCAACAAAAGTAGGACTTATGTTGGCCAAAGCGCAAAGTAGAGCCATAAATTATACTACCATAGTGATACTCTCTAGTGAAGTCTAGTGAATGTAAACTCTATAATTTAGCTCACTATTTGTCTTATTTATCACTGTTTTTTTTTTTTAAACAATTCTCTAAATGCCTTGATTTGTTCTAAATATTGTCTACCATAGACACATTTAGGAAGCTTAGGGGGTTTGCAAAAGACATTTCTCTTGTCTCCCTCTCGATAAATGAATATTTTTATATATTACAATTTAATTTTTTTTTTTTTTTTTCAGCTTATAGTCGGTACCGTGAGGTGCTGTAATATTTTTGTGAGGACATTGTGACGGGTCAACAGCAACCATGCCACGTCCAGTAAGTATTTTTTTTTTTAAATGTGCTCATTCCTTAAATTTATTGGGTCTTGTCAAATTTTGTTGACCTGGGTCTCAATGCTAGAGAATTTGCATTAATTTTAGTATAAATTAGATTTGAAAGATGCTGTGGCTAATACTTAAAATTTTAAATTTAAAAAAAATGGGATGCCATGTGGCCAGTGCAGTGAACGATTAATATCAGATACCCATTAGAGCTGGGTGAAATCAGGGGAGACCATATATTTTCAAAACCCCAGTCTTCAATATCATTCAAACTTGAGTTCAAAAGTTGTGCTTTACCACTCAGCCACAGAGCACCAAAAAAAAATATCTAAGATAATTGTAATCAATTGTGGATTTTTATTGAGAATTACTGAAAGTTCTAGTAAACATAACTTTTTAATTTTTTTTTTCAAAGAGAATTCTTTATTTTCTATTGCATCTTTCTTTTAGCACATCAATGTTCGGGTCACCACCATGGATGCTGAGCTGGAGTTTGCCATCCAACATAGTACAACAGGCAAACAGCTCTTTGATCAGGTGGTCAAGACGATCGGCTTGAGAGAAATTTGGTTCTTTGGTCTTCAGTACATAGATAGCAAAGGTTACAGCACTTGGCTTAAACTTAACAAAAAGGTACTTCTATTTTTTTTTTTAAGATGTACATTAGGATAAAATAACGCTTGTTATAATAATAATGATGAAGGCTTTGAAAGCAGACGGAAATCTTTTTTGTTTGATGAGATAAAGGATTAAGAGAATGAGTTTAGGTAGCTGCTGTGTGTTCTACCAGGATTAATTCAAGGTTTGATTCTATTAAGTATTTTAAGTAACTCTTTAAGATAGTTTTTTTTTTCTGGATTAACAGTGGGTTGATGCTGTGATAAAGCTGATTGAACTTGTGTATTTATTTTATTGGATCATCACTTGCACATTTATTCATTGTTGGATATTTTTCACCTTGTCTTTGTTGGATATAACCTGGAATCAAATCTATGACAACCAGTTTGGATTATACAAGTGTTTGTTTTGGATACATCATGCTAGCAGTTTATTTTTAGAAATGTCTGTGGACAGAATTTCTAATTTTCACTTTCACCAAACTCGGGAGAAACCAACGCTGTTCCCAAAAGTTCTGAAGTAGTTTCCTTGTCTATTGTTATAGCTAAAAGCAATAGCTCTGTAACTGTTGCCACTAAATTCATGTTGTCTCTTGTTGTACATCTTATTGCCTTTTATTTTTCATAGGTGATGAGCCAAGATGTTAAAAAAGAGGTTCCACTTCAGTTTAAATTCCGCGCGAAATTTTTCCCTGAAGATGTTTCAGAAGAACTCATTCAGGAAATAACACAGGTGATTACTCAGAATTAACTTAACACTTAGTAGATAACCTTTTTTTTTTTTAAACAACCGTTAGATATAAATCAGTACATTCATATCCTGTGTTGCCCAAATTTTAATGGTGTCTTTTTTTTTTGTTCTCTTTATAAATCTATATCAAAATATTATCTTTTCACTCTAACTAGCATTCATATTCTACATAAAAATAAAGCTAAAATTATTTTTTTTTATGCATATTATTATTTATCAAATTGAAATGTATCCAGCAAACACCAATACAATTGGGCTCTGATGTTAGCTCTGAGTTGAAAATGATCTTTCAGTATTTACAAATTAAAAGCTTAACATTTTGTACTGTTTGTTTTTTTGTAGAAAATGTTCTTCTTACAAGTCAAGGAAGCTATCTTAACAGATGACATCTATTGTCCCCCTGAAACAGCTGTGTTGTTAGCATCTTATGCTTGCCAGGCCAAATATGGTGATCTTTCAGATGATAACCCTAAACCAGGGGCTCTGGCCAATGACAGACTTCTTCCACAAAGGTTAGCTTTGTCTGGATCATGGGAAATTTTACATTTTCTTAGTCGCCAAATGAAGCTGCTTAAATATTCTTGATTTTGTTTTTAAAGAATTATTGACAAGTTTTCTTATGGTCTTTAAAACAAAAGTGCAATTGGACGTTTCTAGCTGAATTTTTTATTGGCGGAAGGGGGGGGGGAGTGAATTCCTACAATACTACATAATAAAATTGTTATACAATTATTGATTTAAAACACTTTTGACTAGCTATATTTTTTTTTTTCCAACTTGAAATGTTATGCAGATGCATACATATATATATATAAAAGATACTATGCATTACCATTTTCTGTGGTAACATTTAACATTTACAGAATGAAGAAAGCTAAATAGTTTTCTTAATAAAAAAAAGGCTGCACAACTATAGACCATTCATTTCAGTAGCATACTACTACACAAGTTCTCCCTTGTTTCAATTTTTTTTTCAACTTGAAATGTAAAGCGAATACATGCATATAAATAATTGTAGCTAACATGATTGGTTATGTTGATTGGTGTATAAATATCATTGCTAAATGGTGGATAGTTCTGATCTTTATGACTTAATTGTTATCATGCTAATTCCCTTTGTATTTGTTCACAGAGTATATGATCAACACAAGTTAACCAAAGAACAATGGGAGGAGAGAATAAAAAGTTGGTATGGAGAACACAAAGCAATGTTAAGGTAAGATACACGGGGGAATGTGTGTGTGTGTATAGGCCAATTTTACCTGTATGTGTCAGTCGAAATGAATGAATGAATGACCTGAAATGAGTAAGTTTGCTTGAGTTCAGTTGCCGCTATGCTATTAAATGAAGGGACATCTTCGAGTCCATGAGAAATGTGCTCATCTTCGAACATGAAGGAGGAGCTATATATATATAACTGAAGGGACAATACAAGTTGATTTTAAAGGTGATAGTTACAAGAACAAGAGGTACACCTAAATGATTGGACAATTCATCTGCTAATTAGAGAGCTGTAACTAAAAGTCTTTATAACATTGTAGTACTAAAAGTAAACACATGCCCAATGTAAACCTACTTAGTGACTGTATGCGTCAGGCTTGATTAATTAGCAATCATACTGTTTACAAGAGAGCACCAGAAGTTACAGAGAAAACTTGTGGTGTATTGTTCTCCCACGAATGAGGGTGTCATGGAAAAAGTAGATCATCCCACCGCATGGGTAAACTCGCTAGTAATTGTTGAAAAGAAAGGAGGCGGATTTGCCTAGACCCTAGAGACCTCAACAAAGCCATTGCATGAAAACACATACACTTACTATCACAGTATCCTTGGTCTTTCAAACCTTTACATTTGAAAAGCTCTACTTTCCCTTTGGAATTTAATTTTAAACTACTTCTCTTTTGATGTAGCTTCTACTGGGGTTGTGATTGGCTGTCTCAGTGCTACACTACTGCACAGTTTTTCTGTTGATATCTAAATCTCATCTTTGATATAGTCAACCGGCTTAAGTGTTTAATAATACAGTGGTTTAATTTAATGTAAATGTATAAATTTAATATGTGCTAAGAAAATAACATTAATGATCAATGAGATGCTCACTATTTTATTTTAAGAGTTAAAAGCAAGTGTTAAATGTTGACTGTTTACTGTTTTTATTTTACAAGTTTTTCTAATGTCTTGTTGTTTTCTTTTTGTCTCTACAGGGAAGATGCAATGATAGAATACCTAAAGATTGCACAGGACTTAGAAATGTATGGTGTTAACTATTTTGAAATTAAGAACAAAAAGGGGACAGATTTACTATTAGGTGTTGATGCTTTGGGTCTTAATGTTTATGAGAAAGATGATAAGTAAGTAGCCTTACAATTTTGTTTTTTAAGCTTTTCGTTTTTAATCTTACGCTTAACCCAAAAATGTTGGAGATGTTTCTTGGTGCAACACTTATACTTTTCTGTTTGTATGCGAGCATGTTTATAAATTAACATATACATGTATAGTTCGTCGATCCTGATAGTTATGACCACTATTGTCATTCAAGGCTGAATGCTTAGCAATTTTTTATTCTAACTTTGAGTACTAAACTATTTGGTAAAAGCAAATGTATCCTTAGTGGGGAAAAAAGGAAAATAAGTCCATTTTACTCTTGGATAACAATTTTGCCAAATATATCTAGAAATAATTGATTTTTAAGGTTCTTTTAATTGATTCTGATTAGACATTTCACAACTTTAATTCTTTGCAGGCTAACACCAAGAATAGGCTTCCCTTGGAGTGAGATTAGGAATATTTCTTTTAATGATAAAAAGTTTGTTATTAAACCAATTGACAAGAAAGCACCAGTAAGTATTTGCAAACTCATTTTTTTTGGTCCTATTATATATATTTACATGATTTTAATCAAAAAGATAAATGTTCATGTATCAGGTTTTGCATTTTGTTTGTTCATGTCCTCCTTTTACTACTTGAAATTAATCCAATTGTTTTCTGGGTCTGATCATTTGTGTACCATTTCTTCTTACTCAGGACTTTGTTTTCTATGCCCCACGTCTTCGAATCAACAAACGTATTCTAGCTCTTTGTATGGGTAATCATGAACTGTACATGAGGAGGAGGAAGCCAGACACTATAGAAGTCCAACAGATGAAGGCTCAAGCCAGGGAAGACAAACTGGCTAAGCAACAAGAAAGGTAACAGTCACAAGACTGCTTTTGTTCATTGTTTCATTACATTTTACTGCAAAGCCTTTTACCATGCTCTTAGTGAATTTTTCAATCGTTTTGTAAAATAAGATTATTGATGAATAGAGCCAAAATGAGATTCAAATGCAATTACTTTGTATATTTGATGTCCTGGTTCTTGAGTATGCACTAGAGTCAAATATCTCCTTAACAACAATAAAGCTTTGTGCTATTCTTAACCCCGAACACAATCAACTATTCCTATTTTTAGGTGAAAAGCACAGTTTTGTGTAACCTATTGCCAATAGTATGCAATGTAGACTAAGAATTGGGGACTAATTTAATTATCTTTCATTCTTGACTTATCTTTGACATTATGTCCCCAGATAAATGTAAATTACCTTAATAAATGCAAGGCCCAGTGGCTAAGCTGTAAAGCTCTTGGCTACAAAACCGGGGCCCGATGTTTGAATCCTGTTGAAGACTGGGATTTTTAATTTATCATTAGCGCCTCTTGAGTCCACTCAGCTCTAAAAATGGTTGGTCATTGTGCTGGCCACATGACATCCTTGCATTATCTGTCCTATAGACTACAAGGTTTAAAAGGAATACTTAACTTACCACCTTAGTAAATCAGTTTCCATCTCAAGGTAAAGTTTGTGAAACACTTAGTATTGGATGTTATTTCTGTTGTGCAGGGCCCAGCTGGCAAAGATGAGACTGGAACGTGAAGAGTCAGACAAACTGAGAAAAGATTTAGAAGAAAAAGTCAAAATTATGGAAGAGGAACAGAGGAAGCGAATGAAAGGTCGGTTAACAAATAACACCAGTGATGGGAATTTTCCGAAAATTTTCGGAATTCCGAAAATTTCGTCCGATCCGATATGTCCGAAAAAAAATCCGAATTTTTCCCGCCGACATTTCCGAAAAAAAAAAAAAAAAAAAAAAAATTTTTTTTTTTTTTTTTTTTTTTTTTTTAAAGAAACGATTATATTATATATTATAGTCTTGATTTTCGCCAGATCCATTATGTCCTACAATAAAATCCGATTTTTTCCCCTAATATTTAAAAAAAAAAATCCGATTTTTTTTTTTTTTCAAAAAAAAAAAAAAAGGATTTTATTATTTATATTCCTATTAATAAAGAATGCGAAATGAAATAAG
This sequence comes from Biomphalaria straminea, assembly GCA_021533235.1. Lineage (NCBI taxonomy): Eukaryota > Metazoa > Mollusca > Gastropoda > Planorbidae > Biomphalaria > Biomphalaria straminea. Next base: position 206,736 of record JADKLZ010005243.1, on the reverse strand, counting down.
ACTATTTCTTTTGCACACGTGCGCACTTCCGATTTACAAGGTTGAAAAATTCCCACGCAAAACTTTAAAAATCTCGATCTCGTTTTCACTATAGAGAGAGAACTAGTCGGGTTTTAGATAGTAGAAGTAAATGATTGCGCGTTAATTTCGTTTTGTAGATCCAGATTTAGATCTATTTTTGTTCTTTTATTTCTTTCATGGATTATTTCTTTGTGTGCAGTTCGCGCATTAAATCTTTTCTAGATTGGATTTAGATCTAGACTAGTAGATCTAGTTTAGTTTCATTTTGTTATGGTGCCATTGTGAGATCGTGTTAAAATTTGTTTTTAAAATGTCAGGCAGTGATGGTAGTGTTAAAATTAAAATAGTAAATAGAGAAAGCTCGTGTATAAAAGAAATTGACAAAAATGTCAAGAATAAATTTAAATGGGTATGGATGGAGGAGAAAGATTGTATGGGCGACTTTCTTTCTACATATATTAGAAAATTAGAAGAACCTGGGGTCACCTGGTGCATCATTTGTAAAGAAAAAATAAAATATGGTTCTGGTGGGAAAAACGTTATTAAAAGTCATGCAACTTCTAAAAAGCATCAAAGTACAAGGTCAACTCTTAAATCTTCAAGTAGCCTCCCAGCATTGTTTCAAAACATAAAAAATCTTGAACAGGCAGTTACTGAGCCAAAACAAAATATCTATGGATTAGCACCTAATGTTTTACAAGCCCAGTGTTCTACATTGTGTAATGAGCCTGCAACAGCTGTATATGTAAGCATGAAAGATAGGGTGTCACACCAGGAAGCCTTACTATGCAGTTTTATTGCTGAGCATTCTCTGCCACTTAGCATTGCTCCTCACCTGGTTGCTCTAGCTCAAGAACTCAGCAGAGATTCTAAAGCTCTGTCACAATTGTCTATGGATAGAAAATCTACATCTTACAAACTTAGAGATGGACTTTCTTCTGTGTTTCACAAAAGATTAGTTGCTGATATGAAAAGGTAAGTTAATTTTATTTCTTTCAAGAATTTAACTTTTATATTTAATTTAGAACTATTCTAGATCTAATTATTGTAAAATTTGTCAATGCAACTAAGATCACATCTTTTCTTTCTAAACAGATATCCATTTTCACTCAATCTGGATGAAGCAACCAGCCAGGGAAGTAAACAACGGATTCTCAACATTTTGGTATCATTTTTCAATAGTGGAGAAAGTGTTGTACACCTGTATGCCTCAATTCATTTAACTACAGTAAATGCAACTACTGTTTACAATGCTGTTATGCAGCAGTTCACTAAAGATGACATTCCAGTTAGTAATTTAGTTTCATGTCTTACTGACTCAGCTAGCTACATGACTGGATGTAAACAAGGTTTTTTAGCTAAGCTAAAGACCATTGCTCCAAAACTTTTAGATATTGATAATGATGTTTGTCATCATGTCCACAATATTGTGAAAATGTTCTGTCAACATTTTGATAAATTTGTAGAAAATCTACTTGATGATCTTCACACTGATTTCAATTTTGGTAGTGACCTCAATTCTTTCTTAGAAGACATATCATTATCATTAGGCAAAAAGTATTACAGACCAAAGGAAAGAGTTCCACATAGGTGGCTGTCTGTATTGGATTGTTCAGTAGATCTTGTTGATAACCTGGAACCTCTAACAGTTTTTTACTATGCCTGGCTAAAAGCTGAAGATAAAATGGCTTACAATAGTGTAATTATTAATATTCTTAAGAATATTTCTAAAGACAGTAGAAAAAAAATTTATTCAATTTTGTCTTCTTTGAGATGTAAAACATTAACCCCTGCAGGAAAAGCAAGAAAAGCTAGAATTTATGAGAAATTGTTTTTCTCTAGACCTAAGCTGGACCAGCTTTTAAATTTGTATTTGGGAGTCTTGCCATTGTTTAAATCTTTTATATTGCTATTTGAATCAAAAGAACCAAGAATTCACCTGCTTTTTGATGAGCAAATTCAACTTATCAAAAATTTTTTAATATGTTTTGTAAAACCTGAGACAGTTAGAGATTTTGATTTTTCCAAAGCAGCAGATTTTGATTTAGACAAAGATGTTTTTTTAAACTATTCTTTACTGTATACTGGGCTATCTAAAGTAAATGTTCCAGACATGTTTCTCAAACAACTTTTAGTGGCATACAAAGACAGTGCCAAATATATGTTGCAAAAGTTTCCTTTAAAAAATGAAACCCTTAGATTACTGAGGGCAATAAACCCTGGTACAGTTGGACACTCCCAAAATATGAAGATGTTATGTCAACTTGCAGAGAAAATGCCCTTTTTTAACTGTGAAGAAGTTGCTGCTGTTCAAGAGGAGATTAGACAAATCCAAATAGACTGCAGTCTGCAGTCAGAAGACTTTGCTAAGGACAGAATTGATCACTGGTGGGCCATTTATTTCAAAAGCCACCAAGACCAATATCCTCTTTTATTTAAAATGATCAGTGGCTGCTTAAGTATTTTTAGTGGGCCCAGAGTAGAGAGCTCCTTCTCATTTATGAACAGTTTAATTACAAAAAAAACAAACAGAATTGTGTGTCAAACTTATGAAGCATTTCAAAAAGTCAGATATGTTTTACTATCAAAACACACAACTTCTCTCAAGTTGTTCCACAGAGAAGATGTTGCCACAACACCTGTTGATAAGGCATTAATTTTTCATGTACAGACTGCATGGACCAGATATAAAACTAGACTCCAGGCTCAGCAAGAAGAGAAAAAATCTAAGCTCTCATATCTAAATGTACAAAAGATTGTACATAGTAAAACAAATGTTCATGCACTGGCTGAAAACATCAAATCAAAATTGAAAGCCAGGGCTTTGGCTAGAAAAAGGAAACCTGATATTTTAACTCCAACAACTTCAAAAAAGAGAAGAACCAAATTATGACTCAGCCTCTGTTTTATTATTTATTTTTTTCATATCATTGTGGATACAATTAAGGTATATGTTTTTATTTTGTGGAATAAATAATCTTATTTTATATCATACATAGTGTAATTATTAACATTATTTAAAGTCTCATTTTAAATGTACTGTTTTGTATTAAAATAAAATAGTCATCAGTTTTTTTAAGCAGCTGCGGTACGCCGCGGATAGACAAACGCTGGTGTATAAAATTTCCTAAAATTTTTGCAAAGTCAGTTCCCATCACTGTAACACACTCATGAATGAATTTATTTATTTTTTTATTGGTTGGCGTCGATTATTGCTCTAAGTCTAGCTAACACAAGATTGTTTGTACTATTGTAGAGCTTGAGGATATGCAGCATATGATCAGAGAGAGGGATGCTAAAGTCGCTGAACTTTCCAGGCTTAGAGATGAGCTAGATGAAGAGAGGCGACGTGCCGAAGAGCTGCAGCGAGAAATTGAAAGGTCTCATGAAATGGAACAATCAGAACGAGAGAGACTGGTAGGTTTAAGTTATAATAGGGACTCCTGGTTTGGGAGAGAATGGATGCACCCAAATGATTTCTGGGGTGGGTTTTTTTTAAACCCATGCATCTATATAAACATGAATACAAATTTGTGTTCCCTTTAAGTAAAAACATTTTTTAAGTTAATTTTTTGGTCCATTATCCTACAACTGTAAACTAAACATGATCCAGTTGATGAATAGGCTTATGGAAAAAATATGTGTATGCTTCTGATTGTCCTTGATGTGGTCAATATGTTTGTATTTCCAGGCTGCAGAACTGGCTGCCACCCAGGCTTCCCTGTACGAGAGGCTGAATGAAATAGAGTCTAAAGAAAGCATTGTCTCCAATCTGTATGTAGAGCTGGACAGTGCTAAGAAGAGCGCGGAGGAGAAGGAGTTAGAGCTGAACAGGTTTATGACCATCAGTCAGCAGAGAGAGCAGGAGCTCCAGGCCCAGTTGTTGGTGCGTTCTGAAATGCACGATCAACATGATGAGGGAGAGGAGAATGAAGGGGATGATAAGAAAGAGTTCGGTAAGTTTTATCCAGCCCTAACTTTTTTTCTAGTAGAGTTCTAGTAAACTCAACCAACTCCTTGTAAATAAGCCTACTTGTTTTAATAATGTCTGGTCGTAACAAAATACTTCAGGACACTATTGAGACTTGTTCTGGAGCCAGACACACTTTCGGTGATTCTGAAGATTCAAATAAATACATCCTAAATGTAATGTGCAAAGTAAAATTCATTTACTTGCTACTCTAAATTGCAACAACTTGCTGTGTCCACTTGTCTCTCTTGCATTTCAAACTCCTTTTGCAAATATGCTTCCTATGTTAGCAGCTGTTTCACCCTTAACTTTAGGCCTTATACCTATGTACTTACATTGACCAATGTCTAAATCAGTGATGGGCAGACTGTTTTAGGAGTCAGACAAAAACTTTAAAGGAAAATATTGATGCGCCATAATAATTTTAATTTAAAAAAAAATGATTCTTTTGGTTTTCTAAGATCAACATAAATCTCTTACAGTGTATGAATCTGTGATTGTTTTGGTAATAGTTTGCCTAATTTGAATAAAATGTGGACCTTAGTTAGTCTTAGTGAACCCAGGTGCTTTTATCAAATTCTTACTCAGCTTTTTCTAAGTTTCGTTCTTGAAGAAAGCTGCTCAAAAATATATAAAGATGCAAACATTGTACAAAGTCTCGGAGCATGAGATGAAATTTTGAAAAGTGGATTTTTCAACATTTAAAATTAGACCTGACAATTTAATTATGTCTTAAGTTATGTATTTGGTTTTTCAGCTTCAGTCCACATTATAAGGCATACTGAAAACATCCAAATCTTTTTTACTGCTTCAGTCCACATTA
>JADKLZ010005243.1:166983-186163 GCA_021533235.1 Biomphalaria straminea | reverse complement strand
GCTAGTAAGCTCATGGTAATCTTGATTTAGGCTAGTAAGCTCATTGTAATCTTGTTCTAGGCTAGTTAGCTCATTGTAATCTTGATTTAAGCTAGTAAGTTCATTGTAATCTTGATGTTAGCTAGTAAGCTTATTGTAATCTTGATTTAAGCTAGTAAGTTCATTGTAATCTTGATTTAAGCTAGTAAGCTAATTGTAATCTTGATTTAAGCTATTAAGCTCATTGTAATCTTGATTTAAACAAAACTCATATACATAAAATAAAGTACACACAAATGCAAAAAAAAAAAAAAATTAACCCATAAAAGAGGTGTGGCAGTTGCCTTGAACATCGGCTTTACAAGGCTAACGTTGAAAGATCAAAGCACAGAAGATGTATATTTTGACCGCTGGGGCACTAAATAAGATCTGTTGTTTATCTTTGATATATATGTATTTTTAAATGAACTTTTGGCAGCGAATTTCGTGTACTAGCGTAAAGCCCGGCCATGACATGATTCAAACTAATTTCTTAAACTTTTTTAAAAATCACATTTTTGAAAAAAAATGTATTTTATTGCCAACTTTATGTTTTAACTGTTTGTTGGTCTGTCCGTCACGGTTAGATAAAAAATAAACTAAATGCTTTTGAAAATAATGTTTAAACGTTACTGTTCATTCAGAAATATTGCGATAGTTTCAAATATTTATAATAGATTGTTCCGGATGTTTATGTCTAGATCTACATTGAAATGTTATAATAAACTAAAACTAATATTCTATTTTTAAATTTAAAAGTGCATTCATTCTATTGATTATCTGGGCTTTTTATTTTAATTTTGCCTAAATTTTATCTAAATTACATCAAAATTATTAATAATAATAATTAATAAGATATATATTAAGAGTGCTAAATCAGAAGTTTAGTTTATGTACATCTACATCTCTACAGATCAATGCTGAAAGATTATTTAAAATCGCTCGTGAGACATATTGTATATATCAGGCTATTAGTTTGTAACCAGTTAGCGTGCTGAACTGATTATTTCGACGCTCCCGGGTTATGTGTCTGTTTGTTTTACATGTTTCGATTGTTTCTTCAGAGTTAAAGATAGTTTACTTCCTATTTCAAACCTTCCACAGGAGGGGATGGGAGCATGCAGTAATTGAGCCAGGGACCAACGATAAATCCGAACTACAGTCTAGTGGGGAAACATCAAGATAAGGCAGGTTTGTACCCTGCTCGCCATCCTCCGTCGTCCAGCGAGAAGTTAATTATTTTCAGCTTTGAAGGAACATCCGAAACAGATAGCGAATAGTCGGATCTGATTGGGATCCGACTCCGACGGGAGCCGCCTCTGAGTTTGTGTATCACACAAACTCTTTTTGTAATCTTGTTTTGGAAAGATTCATGAAAACTTTTGTGCACTTCTTAGCACTACAAAATGCAAATTCCTAAGGTCCTCTGTTTCATGGAGCATTTTTAATTGGCAGGATTGAAGTTCAATTCAGGTTCCTATGACATTGTGAAAATTTCAAAGACAAAGCAAAAAAAAAAATTGGACAAATAATAAGTAAAAGTACAGTGAGCTAAAATCTAAACAGAATATAAATAAATACATCTATTTTGTATTCTTCCAAAACCCTAGACCCCACAACAACGCCCTGACTTCTATACATCTCATTAGCATAGGATCTGACGACTCAGCAGCAAAAAAAAAAAAGCTGTCAGAAATAAAAAGTATATACCTAACAGGGGCGTAGCTAGGAATTTTCGATCGTTTGGGGGCCTGGGGGGGGCTTGACCTGTCTACCCCCAGCATTTTGCGTAATATTTAATTCTTAATGTAACAAAAACACTAATTTGGGGGCACCCCTCAAGTGGGGGCCCGGGGGGGATTTTTCGAATTCTCCCCCTACTCCCCCACCCTAGCTACGCCACTGACACCTAACATAATAGACTTTTAGGTTAGATTTAATAGTAACAATAAGGCTTGACTTCGAGTCCGAAGATTAATGAGGAGTGCGGTATTTCCCGTGGATAGCAGCCCCAGCTGTAACCTACATATTTTACCACATTCAGGGCAAGCAATTCCATTGTCTACCGGAGGTCGACTAAGAATTTCTTTCGCCGTCTGCGTCTGTCTTCAGAAGTGAATTTTCTTTTGTTTTCAAATGTGTATCCCGCGGACTTTGTGAGTGACCTCTAGCTGTCTCGATCTGAAGCTGAATGCCACCACGTGTTCTCTTCCATGTCAGCGAAGGCAAGTTGGCGCCTAAGCGCGTCTTTGAATCGTTTCCGTGGGGCGCCTTCTTTTAGCTCCCCTAAAAGTACTGCTTTTTTTCAGTCCCTCACAGGGGAAACGTGCCATGCCCAGTATAACTGTCGGACCATAAGAAGTCCTTCTATAACGATCAAGATTTCATCTACAATGTATAGTGAGGTAGGGTAGTCTTACGAAGGCATTAGAACCGCAAACTCCTTTGTTAAAGCGGTCAAGTTAATAGTGCTTCAAATTAGACGACCGGCATTTTGTGAACTTTGTTTCGCTGATTGTTTGTTATTGTTGGAAAAAAAGAAAAATAATTCATGTCATAATTCATGAGCTGGAACTTGATATTTCGCTTAGTGATTTAGAGTTAGCATAATTAATTTCGATTTTATTTTTCGAGATATATTTCTCTTCATCTTGTTTGTTAAAAGTTCATAACTTTGTTGTAACTACAATTCCGTCGATGTATGATTACAAGATGTTTATTGCGGTTGTTGTTGTTTTTGTTGTTGATGTGTTTTGTTGTTGTTGTGGGTCATTAGCATTTCTGCAGTAGCAAACACATTTCCTATTATGGTTTTCTGAAAGCCTGCGCTCTGGGCTGCCTATATGGTGAATCATACGTGTTCTAGGACAAAAAATTAATCAATTAGAGCTAGAAAATAAGGGACTATTTTGACTCTGAATCCTTACCGGATATTCGTTTTCGACCTCAGAGCAGTGGGCAGGTCGGAAGAGGGTAAGGGTTAGGGTTAGGGTTCAGACATCGCCGGGGACATATCTTTATGGAGACAGCTTGCCGCTCAATGCACCGAAACGCGGGACGATCTAAGTCTAAGTAAGTTTGCTTCCTACCCCTAAGCTGCACCTCAAAATGTAAATTCGCCTTGGTATAATGGTGCACCCCAATAGAAAGAAAACTATATGGAAGGCTCCCTGATTTTGGAAACCACTGCGCAGCTCATCTCATATATTGGTCTAGTCATCTAAACACTCCATGCTAACCATGACAACGAGGAAGACGAAATTGTGCAGCGCTTTCGGAGTTGTTCTTCTCTTATCTTATACAATACAGACGTTACTTCAAAAAAAATGAAGATGAATACGTCTTATGCGTCATGCATTCAGTCATGCATATTAACCAATGACTTTAAATCTTCGTCATAATATGTAGTTCGTCCATCGTGGTTCGATGATGACCACTTTGTCATCCAGTGGGCTGAGGGCTTTGCACTGGGGTTTTGTGCCTCCTCATGTGACTGGTGAGACCTATGCGAGCCCGGAATGTTCGGCCGCACTCTGGGCAGGTAATTCCAGCTGGAGCTAGTGTCGTTTGCCTTGCTTTCCTTCTCTGGCGTTTTTCTTTCGCAAGCGTTGTTCTTTTTTCCTCAGCAACCTGTGCGCCGGATCTCACAGCGCGGCGCCATGATACTCTGTCATGTGCCTCTGTCTCCCAGGTGCCTGGGTCAATGTTGAACTCCTTTAGAGAAGCTTTGAGGGTGTCTTTGTAGCGCTTTTTTTGACCACCTTGCGAGCGCTTGCCTTCTCTTAATTGGCCATACATGAGACGTTTTGGGATGCGGTGGTCCTCCATCCTGCACACGTGTCCTGCCCATCGCAGCTGGGACTGCATCAGGATTGTGTGGATGCTTTTCAAACCAGCTCTTTGAAGGACTTCAGTATCTGGCATTCTGTCTTGCCATTTGACATTTAGTATTTTCTTCATAATATACACGGTGTATGACTCAATAGTGACCAGAGACGGCTTAAACCCAGACTATTTGCATAGACCTATGACGTGGCAACAAGCTATTGGTCAAGACTGCCTACAGGTTGTGACGTTGCAGGTCAGTGTTGAGGCAACCAATAGCGATTGGTCTTGCGTAGAGGCTTGTCGCCATTTCTAGTGAAACTTATTTTCGTTTTAAGAACACCCCCTCACCCCACCCCAAAAAAAAAAGAAAAAAAAAAGTTATCTTTTTTTTATTCTTACATGCCCAAGCCCGGGTGAAAAAGGAGGAGGTTTTGGCGTGGGGCTAGCGACCCCACCCTGTAAAAAACACTATTGCTACAGAAACGGCAAACTTTAAACATAATGAAAATCAAACATGCGGCGAGGGCATCCAAACTCCGATGACGGTGTTGGACCAAACCCAAAAGGAAGTCCAATACCCGATACATGGCAAGCCCTTCAATGCAAAGAAGCCTACTCGTATAGGTACGTGGGACGTAAGAACCCTAAATCAATGCGGCAAACTGGCCCAACTTCTAAGAGAGTTTGACTCCTACCGGCTGGACATCCTTGGAATCTGCGAGATGCGGTGGACATCAAGTGGGCAAACAGTTAATGATGGCAAAACCATAATATACTCAGGACACGATAAGGAGCACACTGGTGGTGTAGGAATCATCATGTCTAAAATAGTAGCTTCAGCACTAATTGCTTGGAAGCCAGTCAGTGACCGCATCATTACAGCTCGACTCCAAACAAACCAACATGATGTACATCTAGTTGTTTAATTATTTTGATGTTTGTAGTTGAATATGATGCTGGGAAAAATCTACATCACATCTTTGATCCAAATACTATAGTGTTGTGAGGAAAATGAAGATCTCATATCGCTCCAAAAAGACTCCACGTACTGCAATCTGCATGAACGCATCGAGATAATATTACGATTCATTGGATGCTTTGATGTAATACCGCCATGTTCTTCTAAGTTATAATCTATACATTCTTTCATTTGAACAATCATCAAAAAAAAAGTTATGTTTCGTTTGATCGCATACACAATTTTATAAATGGCTCCTTGCACATCAAAGCTCTACCTTTAGATTCGTTATCGCTCTTTCCTTATCCAATGGAATCATCGTTTCTTTCCCCTGCCAGTCACAAGTTGATATTTACCAGCCCGCGTCTGCTCCTCTCTCGGCTGATTTTTTTTTCTTCCATTCTTTACTTCTGCCGATCGTTACCGCCATAACTGCTCCCGCGGAAGGAAAAAAAAAATCTCCCGTCTACCAGCTGACCGATACCAGAACGAGGCTAAGAAAACACCCACCATTGACAATAGAATAAATGTAAGTAGATTTTGAATATTAGTTTTAATGTTTAATTTAGTTTTTGGTGTTTAATTTAGTTTCTGGTGTTTGATTAGTATCATTGTTTTGGTGATGTTATAGCGATAGGACAGCGGTGATTAGATCTTCTTTTGTTATATTGGTAGCTAGAGAGCTCTATGCGTAATGAGACATTGGTCTAACAACGAATCGCTTTGATTGGTTGGATCTGAATAACTGTTTCTATTGGAAGCATAAAGTTGACCATGCACTTTACGTTAATATAAAAAAAAAAAAAACAAAAACTAGTGGACTTGCGTCACGGCCATTGACTATTTGCTTGACTCCCTGTTACCGGCGGGGGGGGGGGGGGCCGGGGGGAGTGAGGGGCGGCCCGTGGGCACTGTACTCACAGATGAGTTACACTAGATGCAGGTGTCGTTGCAGTGTGTTGGTTTCTGTTGTGCCTGTCGCCTGCTGAACATCGCGACAGTGACAGCTTGTTGTCAGTATTGAGCAGTTCATTTAACTGCCATGTTTATTTGCTGTTACTGTATTTTTTTTTCTTCTTTTAAATGCAGCGCTTACACTTGCTTCCCTGTGTCATGTCTGTCTGTCTCTCCCTCTATTTTTCTCTCTCTCTTTTTGTTCTATCTCTCTTTTCCTTTCTTGTGTGTGTACACACACACGCGCACACACACACACACACGCGCGCGAACCCTCCTGACGCTATCCCAAGAGATCAGTAAGCATCTCCCTTGGACAAAGTCACATATGAAAATTTTGTTTGGTAGTAAGTGTGTTCGTTTGTATCTCCAGATAGACATCGGACCTATGATTTAGAAATTATCTCACACATAAATTTAAACAAATGCTTTAAAACCTATTTTACAAACAAAATAAAGTTATATTGTAATTTAAAAAAATCAACTTTGTTTTTGTCTATTGTCCTTTATGAAATTAAAAAGACTATTTCTAACGAAAGCTCCTATATTTACGATCGTAAATGACAAGCTTAGCTCCCTTTCTACCAAATTAAAAAAAAAATAATAATTGATTAAGCGATTGGACTGATTCGTTGATTGTCATCGACTAAGAATAATTATATACAATTTCAATTTGATCGAGAAAGGGAAATCGAGAAACAACCTGTCAAACGTAATAAGCGTAATAAGGGGATTTCATACATTCACATCTCTCATTAAGCAGTTATCATTTTAACATCAAGCAAAACAATCACCAATAATTAATTAAGTACTTGGTAATGTTTTTTTTTCCATGAATGATTCATGTCTTGTCAGGTTCAATGAATAATTGCGCATAGATTCAACTTCATCCTAGAATGGGCAATCGGAAAAAACAAACATGTTCTAATTTTTTACCAGACAGACAGAGTGAGTTTCGTGTATGGTTTTATAAAAACAAAAAAACAATTGAGACTTAAATCTACCCGGAATCAACCACAAAGAGGTGACTTCTAAAAACATAATTCGCAAGACGCTAAAAGCTGTTTTCACCTGTATCTCATCTCACTGAAGATTACTTCACACGTGACCTAGTCTTAGTCTCAATATACCATTAATGGGGAGCACTATGTCACTGTCACTATGTCACTGTCACTGTGTTGCTGTTTCTATGTCACTATCGCTAAGTCACTGTCGCTATGTCACTGTTAATATGTCACTGTTAATATGTCACTTTTAATATGTCATTGTCTCTATGTCGCTGTCACTATGCCACTGTCAATATGTCCCTGTCGCTATGTCACTGCCACTTTGTCACTGTCACTAAATCGCCGTCACTATGTTACTACCACTATGTTACTGTCACTATGTCACTTTTACCATGTCATTGTGGATATGTCACTGTCGCTACGTCACTGTCACTTTGTCACTGTTACTATGCCAATGTCGCTATGTCACTGTCGATATGTCACTATGTAACCTTTCACTATGTCAGGGGCCTAGCTAGATCTAATTGGTTCAGTATATCAGTAAACTTAATAAAAAATAATTAAGACTCTTTTAATAACTAATGCCGTTGTTTATTAGCTAAATAATGCACTAGTGACAAATCTCAATTCATATCGCTTCACTTCGTGCATTCTATGCAGCAAAGACATCTATAACATCATCTACATCTATACTTTATAGTATTTATGACTTCACTGACATTAAAGCCATGATAAGCCTTTCTTGAGTCATTGTGCTCCAGGGATAGTTTTTAATGAACTTGAGCTTTGAGAATGGCGCAATGGAAGTGGCCTGAGTTAGCGGTATTCGAAGAAGGTTGCAAGGTTTGAGCACACGTAATTACCATTTGAAGCCTGTTTCCGCACTATGTCTATTGTGGATTGTATTACTGGTTTGTTGATCAAAACTGCTGGTACATCAATTACATCATTGTACAAGAGATTTGCCATTTATTTCATCATACAAACAGGAAAAAGTAACACAGTTTGTCATAAGCGTGTCATCATCCAACAGGTGTCTTGGTTCAAGAAGAAACCCAAAGGTATCCATTGGTTTTCAGCCTTTGTAATATTTCCTTCATCCTCATATGAAATCTGTCCAGCACTTCTGTCGCAAAACGTTTGAATTGCAGTTCTATTGACAGTCCTACATTAGAACTCAAATCCTATAAAGTCTTTTCTTTCTTCTGGTTGGTTTGATTACAGGGAATCCATGAATTCACTACCTTCTTTTGCTTCTTCATTGGATTGGGTGATCAGCATCATCCGTTTCTCAAAATTTTGCAGAAAGCTTGATTGGGTTTCAAGATATTTATTGTTTATTTTTTTTTGCGAAAGCAAAAGTGTACGGCACAATCCTCTATGAAAAGGATTTCTTGCTATGCTCGAGTATAGAACTACTCAGATTAGAATCACAACTGCTGATGAGTAGAAGACTCAGGGACATCATTCCAACTGATCCCAAACCATTGAAACCATTGGTAACCGAAAATGCAGAGACATTACTCAACGAACGACAGATGAAAAGCAAAGTGAAATACGATGCAAAAGCAAGACTACCCAAAGATTACCCTGTCGGAGAGAAAGTGAGAGTTCGTCTAGGACAAACATGGCAGAAAGCAGCTGTCATAAAAAAACATTCCTCATCCAGATCTTACATCATAAGCAAACGATGTGAAAACACACAGAAGAAATCAACGCTTTTTGAACAAGAGTTTCGATGAAGATATCTCTGGGTACCATGATACCGACGAAGGCAACGAACAGTAAACTGTTAGAACAAACGAAACAGAGAGTTATAGACCAACCTCTAGAGAACCTCTGTGCCAATCAAGACAACCAGAAGTGGTCGAATTATTAAAGTTTGTAGTAGATATCAGTCTTAAGAACTTTAAAAGGAAGGATGTGATAATAACTTTAAAAGGATGGATATCTGGGGGTTAATTTGAAAAAAAAGTTCAACAATTCATGTACAGTTCCAAAAAAGGTGACAATTGTTTGATCATCTCAGCAGAATGAAAAGCTGCCAGGTTGAGAAAGTGATTATCACAGTTAAGAAATATTGCTTTTGGATTTATGTCTAACAGACGTATCCGCAGGACCGACCTAGTCCTGGCTAGTAGCGGCTTTAGAGGGTGGCAAGTGGGGCGCGATCGGAGATTTTATTGTCACAAACTTGATCACCACACATTTTTCTAAAAAAATCCGATTGGATGTAGATGTTAACATACGAAATAAAATATTTGGATTGGTTGCTTTTTGTGTTTTTGTCCCAATAGGCTATGGTCATAGCAGTAATTTTTAAACTTTTTTTAAGTTGAAAGAATTTTCTTTATGCAGAACAATTACAATACAGTATATTTATGACTTAGAGCGGCCAATAGTAAGACAACAATGGCTACGCAATGTTTTGTAACGAAAATAAGGAAGGCCCACAGCGTTAACGCGGACATACTGTCTTGTTATTGTTACAGCGTTAGAGACGGATAAGCCGGTTAGCGTGATGTGGTACGGTATATATAGTTTATCCTTACGGGACCCCGAACATGACACCCGCACAGGGCCCCGCGCACTGCTAAGGACGTCCCTGTTCGTGTCAACAAAGAGTAATATTCTTAGTTTTTGCTGCAAGTACGTTTAATCTCTTTGGAAAGTAAAATAAATCGGCAACAAATCTATTAAAGATTTGCATTTTAAAATGTAAAACTAACTTTAACTTTTCTCTTTCGGATAAATATTTTAAAACGTAATGGTACTTGACACTATTTGTCAATCAAATATATTAATTTTGTATTTACAAACAAAATTCAGACACCCGTTTGGGCCCCCCCCCTAAATGGGGGCCCGGGGGGATTTTGAAAACCTCCCCCCTCCCCCCTACGCTACGCCACTGCACTATGTCTCTGTCGCTATGTTACTGCAGCTATATTACTGTTACTGTCACTATGAGATTGTCACTATGGCACTATGCCCATTTGTGACTGTGTCAATTGGTCACTTTGTCACTGCCACTATGTCACGGCCACTTTCTCACTATCACTATCTCACTGTCACCATGCCAATTTGTCACTATATCACGTTTGTCAGGAACTCATTATACGACTTCGTTACTGTGTCACTAACCCACTGTCACTATATCATTTGCGTCACTATATCTCTATCTCCTGAAATACAGAAACGTGTTGTAAATAAAACTACATAACAACACTACCGGCGACAAAGAGGTTGATCATGATCCAGGGGCGGACTGGCTATATGGGCATTCGGGCAAATGCCCGGTGGGCCGGTACCCAAATGGGCCTTTAGGGCCACCGACGGGCCACATTGATGCCACTATGTATTAAATTGTTAAAGATTTTAAAATATTCTCTCATAAAAGGGCCCTCTATGAGTCGTGTATAAAAAAAAATCTCCATACAGTGTAATCTAACTAATTTTCTGAAATAATGTAATAGCCTACTTCCGTAGACAGTGTTACTAGATCGAGTAGAAATCATCCTATTAGGGGCTACACACTTAACGATTAAAATGCAACATAAGGCCTATACTTCCTATCAAAAATATGGATCTTTCTCTATGCATGTGTACCGTTAGCGATGCTCAAACCAAACATAATGATACTGAAGACAAGTAGGCCTTTAATTGGATCCCCATTATATGTAATTTATGGGCCTGATTGTGTAGAAATGCCCGGGCCGATTTTGACACCCAGTCCGCCCCTGGGTTGATCTGAAGATCAAGAACAGCTTGAGATCCCGCCACTGTGAACCTCAGATGAAACAATAAACCTTTTGAGGTCTTGGCAGAATCGTAAATGATAACACCCCATGACGAGTCTTGTTCAAAATGGCTGCCTTACAGAAACCAACAATGAAGAAAAAAAATCCGCAACCATCATTGACATTGCCGTACCAACTATCCCATAATTTAAGAAAATTGATCGAAAGTCAAAATATCAAAACATAAGCTTGAAGCGACTATGAAAACAAAACAACAACAATATAACCTGTTACTATAAGAAAGTATAGTTGACTGACCTTGCCGACACATTTTAAGTCCTAAAACATCCTCAAGAAGATTCTCGTTGCCTGCCATAAGGCAGTAGTGCTGCTGACATGCAACCCCCCCTCCCTGACACAATCTCCCTACTAGACACTAGGGAACTACAATGAATTTCGTTTTATTTTAATTAACGAAACTAGAGACCCAGGCAATTACAAGTAATTCATTTCTATAATAATAATCCCAAGAGTTAAGAGGATTCGTATTACCTTTCAGTGGACATTACTACTACACAATTGCTACTTTAGAAAATTTTACAGTGGACACTGTTGAAGGAACTACAATGGATTTTTTGTCCCTGTAACAAAGCTGAATACTGTCGATAGTTAACAACCTTTCTTTCTCTTCTTTTGTATGTTTTCTTTTGTAAGCAGAGTTAATCAATTTTGGAATTGAAAACATTTTTGAATGCCTTAAGTCCAAGGATTAAAGAGTTGTAGATTAAATCATGTGGATACGCGGACCCAGCTCTGACCTACAAAGTTCGTCGATAGATATTTGGTTTAATTAGAACTGTTATTAAGTATGTCTATCATACCATATATGATACAGACGTTACTTTAACAAAGGGGATTTTTTTAAAGTTTTAGTTGTCATTTCTATCATTGCTATATCCCATTATGTGTTAAACAGGAAACCTTTTATGTATCTTTTAATTTTACTTAATCTAAACGAAATTTTAAAACAAGCTTTCAGGTATCACGCTGTTCTGTGCAATTGTTAATCTGCTAATTCGTTGTCAATGTGTATAGATCGTGTAACATTTCAAATGTTAATAAATCTTAAAGACTAGAATACAAATGAAGAATACTTTTTTAAAAGCTTATACGAACATAGTTGTATTACAATTAGTTTGGTTCAGACGTGTACTTGAATTTGTAATAGATCCAGACCAACAATAAATCTGTGCTATTATAAATATTTGGACCAGTTGTTTTTGGTTAGCATTACTTTATGATTTTACCTTTCTTACAATTCGCGATGATCCTGTTAGGAAAAATGAGCCGGGCGGAGGGGGGGGGAGAGATATCTTGGTAATTTTATCGTAATTATTTTTAAAAAGTCATTTATAAAAAAAAGAAGGGGAACAACTTGATTTAGAACTCATAACTCAAGCTTCCTCAGGTAGACATGCTAACCACTCTGCTTGTGAAGTGCGTATGAAAATAGAAAATTGTATTTTTACCTCTTGTTTATTTCAACCTTTCTTTTAAGCGGCGACCTATAAAGGGGATTAATTCATGTTTTATCACCATCTTTGTCAAGCACAATTTTTTTCCCCTGTTTAAGATTTTAAACAAAATAATAAATTACCAATAGTTAATTAGCTAACTGATATCAACATGCACTCACACATGTGTTTAGATAAAATAAAAGTTACAAAATTTCAGCTTGATCCGAGATTGGGTGCGGTAGAAATAACATATACAAACTTTTTACTAGACAGACAAAGTGAGTTGATATAAGCTTTGTATAAAAATATAATGTTTAAATCTCCGATATGAATAGAAAACTATTAATATTGGTGATAGGTGTTTAAACCAAATGGTATGATGCCAGAAATACCAAGAAGAGTCATAAAGCGCCCCCCCCCCATTTCTTTATCAAAAAAAAATGTCAGACCTGTTACGTGGCAAAGGGTTACTGTCATAGTTCTCCCTCACAGGTCAAGTGAGACTGTTATATATACACACAGACCTGGACACTATATTGATTCTTTCCGTAATTATTTTCACACGTATGACCGGGATTCTTTATTTTTCGTTCAGTAGTGGTTCACTCTCCTGTTATGATTAAGCTTCAAGAACTTTTTTTGTTTAGTATCAGAAATGTTTGATTCGGTATAGACTTAAATGGGAATGCATGCTTTTTTTTTTATATAAGACAAAGTAAAGTTTATAAAATCAAACTTTAATCTTTTTTTTTTGGTGCGTTCAAATCAACGATGGTATCGTCAATTAGGGGAAAAATAGTAAATGCAAGTACCACTGACTTCCTGTACTCACCAAGCGATGCCAACGGGTATCAAAAATTGACCAGAAATATCCAAACTACGGGACAGTGACTCTTTCTGTACTGTGCTATTATTGTTTGTTTTGAACCTTTTAGCCTTCAACATGGATCGACGCCCCTGGCGTTATTGATTTCCTCCCACAATCATGTGTCCAGGTGGAGGTCTTCTGCTCGTTTTGGAAAGGTTTATACAAATTCGCTTATTAATACTAATATTAATATTATTAGTTTAGCTTTTATATAGCGCTACTTTCATACTTATAGCATGCTCAGAGCGCTTTGGTCCAATCTCATTTGTGGACCAGGGGGGAAGGGGGTGTCTAGGAGTTGGTTTCTCGTGCTGTCTTTAGGCGCTCAGTAAACACAACTCTGCCCGAGTCGGGTGTCGAACCTTGAGCCCCCTTCTAGCCAATCCCAGCTCAAGCCGCACTTAGCCTCTCGACCACGCTTGCCACTTCTATCAAACATAATAGGGGAAAGAAATTGATTACTTGTAAATATTATTTTCCTTCTTTTGAAATAATAAAAAATTAATATAAATATTTAGTTATAAAATTTATATTTCTTGTGGCTCACGGTCGACGCTCTGCTATAAATTCGGAGCTGCGTTATATAACACATAACCACGACCTTGTCGCCAACAGTAACATGTAAATCATTGTCAATAAAAATGCTTGAGAAATTCAAACACGAAAAATATGACTCTTCGAAATTTCATTTCTATTTTATTTTCTAATCGCTATTGTGTTGGCCCCTATCTTCCTGATCCCCCGAGGCCTGCCCTATTATTTAAGCCCCTCTGCATGTGCCCATCCTCGTAAGGCAGTTGTAACCTGTTGAAACGTATTGGGGGGGGGAGCGGGGCGTAATGGGCACCAGTAGTGTTCCTTCTAGTCCTATTTCCCTTCACTTTCCTTTTTTCTTTTTTTAAATGAAAATTTGATAGAGCTCGTTATCGCTAAATGACACGGTGGTCAGGTTCTAAATTTAAGGCAATAACATCAAATGTTTTAGGATTGATTCGTGGACATGTACGCTTCTACGTCCTCAACCTTTACGCATACTGCTATGTGTTTGCCTATCTGTAAAAGCGGTTGGTATTACTTCCCCTGCTGATCATTTAGTCGTTGAAACACTATAGGGATTTCACTATTCTTAGGTTCTATTATCAACTTTGCTTCAGAGTTTATTCATTTTAAGGTATACTTAATTTATAACTTTTCAAATCTGTATATCCATGTAAAGTACCTTAGTTCTGTATTTCCAAATTATGTTGTATCATCTCAATGTGTTTGACCAGTGTTAAGTCCAACAAACAAAAAAGAACTATAACAGCAAATTTAAATTTAGGAGCAAGGGCTGCCCCAGCAATGCGCAGGGCCCTGGGCGAGCATCGTGTGCGGGGCTCTTAGCCACAAGGGTAGACTATATATACCGTACCAAATCACGCTAACAGGCTAACCCGTCTTTAACACTGTAGCAATTATAACACAAGTATGTCCGCCTCTAAGCTGTGGGCCATTTTTTTTTTTGCTACAAAACATAGAACATGACGTAGGTACTGTTGGCCTTGCTTGAGCTAGTGTATTGTAATTGTTCTCCATTAACAGAAGTAAATAAAAAAGATAGCACACGCGCACTACTAATATTATTTCCTCTCTTACACTCTGTAAATTGAAGCCAATTGGACGTTCTATAAGGTTAGTTTGTTTTTTTTTAACACGACGACACAGGATTTCCAACGACTAAATGATGTCTTTTTATATTAACCTATTTGAAAAATAAAAACAAACAACTTGATACGTCATCGCCAAACTTTCAGGAAGTTGATTGACCGAAATACCTGTACATGCACATCAACTGGTTTAATACAGGCTAGGTTACAGTACCCCAAAAAAAATCCTTCCTATATACTCTCAACTCTTTTTTTCCATTGCAAACTGACTTAGGGCTAACAGTATCTATACGCACCCAATCTTTTTTTATACTGTAATGCGACATAATGCAATCTAAAATTACTAAACATATTAATGAGCTTTCGAAAGAAACAGAATATAACGTCATTAAAATCAATTTTCAAAAGTTGCATTGATGTTACTACAAATGTTTTAAATGTCTCTTTCATATACAGTTTTTCATAGTGCAAAAGATATAGGCTTTTCCCAAATAAAATCCGATTGGACGTCGATGCTGATATATGAAATATACGATTTGGATTGGTTGCTTCCACCTACGTGTTTTTATTGATGCCAAGGTGAACTGTTAAACGATGATAGCCTCTAAGAATTGGAATGTCATTAGATGTTGTCTTTACCGAAACTGAACGGTATTTTGAAACCAAAATATGCATGTGAGGAGCTTAAATGGTAATTGGTATCTTAAAGATACTGGGAAAATATTGAGTAACAAGTCCTTGTTTGTTAGAACTGATTTGGTTTTCGAAGTTGGTGACAATGAAATCTCCGATCGCTGGGCCCCCCAAGGCGCGGTGCCTGGGGCGATTGCCCCACTTGCTACCCCCGCTACTGTTTAGGAGAATGATTTAGTTTAACACAATTAAAAAAAAATAATGACCATAGTTGAGCTATTTATTGAGTGTAATATCAGTGAATATATGATAGTCCACTGTGTTGGACATAATGTGGATTACTTAATAATAAGATTAAACTTTGACTTGATATGGGGTAGTTAATTTCCCACATGTTTTTCCCAAATGAAACATTCTGATGATTTAACGTTACTCTTGGCTTTTTTTTTAAAGAGATAAATCCATGTGGTAGCTGACTAGTTTATTATTCCAGTATTTCGGGGAACACCCATTGGGGCCTCGAGAAACACTATGGATCCGCGGAACACAGTTTGAGAAACACTGGTTTTGACACCAATCTATATTCTGCAAGTTTCATTTTGCACTGAACTACTGGTTCCAAAAGGGAACAATTCTGCCCTGGGGCATTTTGACATCATTAGCCGATGTCCTCGACAACCTAGTTCAGTCAGTTGAAATATAAATTTACTGATAAATATTCATGCTTCATAGTCTGGGTATGAATTCGTCTATACAATCCAAGCCATCTCATGACAACAGAACAACAATACACATGACAGAATAGCAGATTAATATCACGAGCGAGAGTGCCTTGATTATAACGTGGATATTCTGAAGTAGATATACTTTGTAGGAATAATATAAGTAGATATACTTTGTAGGAATAATATAAGTAGATATACTTTGAAAAAAAGAAGAAGAGGCAGACGGAGAAAGAGATGAGAAGTCAACAAAGAGAAATAGACGAGCCTGCCATTTATGAAGATTCAGTGTAAGGCTAAAACAGAATGATGGTCAATAGATCTTGCGTGGTGCCCCCAACGAGCCAAGGGATAGGTGAAGTCTTAGGTGAAGGTCGCTCTGCTAAAAGGGGCATACAAATGATCATATAACTGTTTATAAACAAAGCTTATCAACACTTATGCTGTATACAAGATACGGACAAAAGTTTGCTGTTTATAGATTTTGATAGATAAGAATATCTAATTGGAACTTATTTTTCTTGAGTTCATTGGTTTGCAAAATTTGAAGAGTTCTACATTGAGGAAGTCAAGACAAACTGTAAAGTTTTTATGATTTTGTTATGAAAATGGCAAGGCGTTTACATTTCATGTCTATTAGCTCCATAGAGGTCTGTCACAGGTAAAACATAAATCACTTTGTTTTTCTGTTGTTCTGAGACTTTGACATCAGCTAATCTTTTTTGCTCTAGAAATAGAATCGTCTTTGTCATCTCGACATAAACAGTTTTTACATTGGAATTTGTTTTTGTTTTTTTGTATTGAAAGGGTATTGATCCTTCATTGGATTTGAAAATATGTGCCTTTATCACTATGTGTCGCAGGTCTACACTTTTCTTTTTACCATAACTCTATTCAAGTCAGAACTTCATGGAGCCTGGACAAGCTGATATAGAAAATGGCTCTAACGATTTCATAGAAATTTAAAAGATAAAAGAAAAAAAAAAGGCATTATCAGCTTTCATGCAATAAAATGTAATAATCGGAAGAATTTTCACCTTAACCGGAATATCTTTTTTAATTTTTTTTTATGATACAAAATCTTAATTTTCATTTATTATCCTTATTCTACCCAGACTAGGCCCCACGCAATCAGTTTCGCATAGGGCCCCGCAATTGTTAAGACCGGCCCTTGCAGTAGGAGACCTTATCGGCCATATTATTTAATTATGCGATAACAATACAGGTAAAGTTACTTTAAGTTGGGAAGCGTGGTCGAGAGGCTAAGTGCGGCTTGAGCTTGGCTTGGCTTGGCTACCTAGAAGGGGGCTCGAGGTTCGACACCCGACTCGGGCAGAGTTGTGTTTACTGAGCGCCCAAAGGCAGCACGGGAAACCATTCATAGATACCCCCTCCCCCCCCCTGGTCCACAAATGAGATTGGACCAAAGTGCTCTGAGCATGCTGTAAGCATGAAAGTAGCGCTATATAAAAGCTATAATAATAATAATAATAATAATATTTCTAATCTAAATAGATTAGATTTATCTTCTAGATCTAGAAGTACTAATAAACTAGATCTTAAAAGAGTTCTAAATCAGAACTTTTTGTCTTGTGTTATATCTAGATGTCCATATAATGAACATGCCAATAAATAGTCACTATAGTCTGCCTTCTTCGCAAGCCGAATCAGAAATCGCAATCGTTCTAAGCATGTAACGGGGCTATGGGTTATAAATCGGAATAATTTTTTTTTAATATTTGTTTCTAAAATTATTTTATTATATTTGAATTTTATCACTTGAGGTATTGTGTTTAAAAAAAACAACATTACATTTTGTTTCTATGAAATCCAGTTTTTCAGAATAATACTTTTGACTTACTTTGACCCTAAAAATAAGTTGCTTGCACAATCTGGACATTTGTTGTCACTCATCGTTGGTAATTATTTTACCTGTAGACTTAAAAGTGAAATAGTTTCCTGTATATCCTAATCTTGCAATTAGTTGCCTTTTGACTGGATATTAGTAGCATGTGGATTATGAATGTTAGTTACACGTGGACTCTGGAAATTATCTACACGTGTTGTGTAAACCCTAACCTATAGTGCATATGATTTAGGTAAAGGTTATCTGTTTCTGTAGCTGACGGTTAACGAGGGTGTCATGTGACAGCACAAAGACCAACCGCCGTGACCTTTCCCCAACTAGTGTCATATTCCCATTTGATACAGGTGGACTAAAAATCCCGAAATTTCAAATCCCAGTCTTCACCAGGATTCAAACTCGGGACCTCCGGTTAGGAAGTCAAGCGCTTAACCACTCAGCATGAAGACTTAAGTTCATGTACTCTGTAAACAGATTAATTGCTCGTGGAATCCGAAAAATTAGCTGTGGGAATTAGTTGTCTGTAAACTCTAAATGTAGTTCAATTAGACCTTAGAAATGAGTTGCCTATGAACCCTGGAAAATAGATGCCTATGGATTCTGGAAATTAGATGCCTATGATCTCAGGAAATTAGATGCTTATGATCTCAGGAAATTAGATGCCTATGAACTCAGGAAATTAGATGCCTATGAACTCAGGAAATTAGATGCCTATGAACTCAGGAAATTAGATGCCTATGGATTCTGGAAATTACGTTGGCTGTAGATCGGAAGTAAGTTTCTTGTAAAAGGTGAAATTTATTTGCCTACAGAATTAGAAAAGAAGTTGCCTTAATAACTCGTAAATTGCAATAGCAACTTCTCCCTCTCTCAGGTTACGAAGAAATCGCAGCTTCGGGATCCAAGGAACCTTTGCATCACCACGAGCATCCAACATGCATATATTATGTATGAAACGCTTCACCATTTAAAAGTTCAATGATTAATTTGGTAAATATAAAGTAACATTTAAAAATATGAACATACTACACACTAGGATTTATTATATCTGTAACATATAAGAAACAATATGCCCATAAAATACTTATTTTAAATATTTACTTGAGACCCCTCCCCCTCTAAACGTCTCCGTTAGCTCTACACCCACCATCCCACCTCAATGCCCCCCACCCACCTAAACAAAATGTGCGCTGACAGAGGCTGTCAGAGAACATCTAGGAGACATTTGACTTAAGACTTCCGCCGGAAATATGATGTAGAGATTTTTGACATTACATTCCGCAGTGAATATCAGCGCTAGCTATTTGTCATACGACAAACGTCTGGGACCAATCGATACGAGAAATTCGCTTTTTTGAAAAGTCTGTACCGGTTGATTCGCGTCACTGACATTTTGTGAGAGACAAGATAGCATTGATTCACATCAGA
>JADKLZ010005243.1:123905-139165 GCA_021533235.1 Biomphalaria straminea | reverse complement strand
AAAAATTCAAAAACTGAATGTCGTCGGCAAGCTCGGATGTTAATATGACTTTAACATTGTTCAGATTCATTGATTCCGATAATAGAACGTCGTCACAAGTGATGTTACAAAAAAAAGCTTTGATGTTTCTCGATTCCTGCTTTTTAACTATTGAAGTAAAACAATATCGTCTAAAATCGTCATTATATTTTCTTTTCATAATGATTATTTTGAAGGGTAGTTCCAAAACAAAACCTTGATAGTGTAGTACTAATTATAAACGGACGTGGTTTTCAATTACTTGAGTAAATCTCCTCCATTGAACTGACTCCGCAATGGTGTCACGTCTCGACATGCAGCTTGATGAACAGTCATTTCAACTGTTACTAATACTTATTCTCCGAGAATAAAAGTTTGGAACGATTCTGATTCAGTTGTTTAAAGTGACAATTATAGTTTTAAAAAATGTAGCTACCCATGAAAAGTTTTGCACAATGTCAAGTTTTTTAAAACAAAAAATCTATTTTTTTTCCGACGGTCTTAGGCGACCCCTGGAAAATCGTCACTCAATCCCCAAGGGGATTACACCCACAGGTGTAATGCGACATAACAGTGCTGCATGACACTTTTGAAAACTACTGAACATTTCATGAATTTTAAAAGGAACAGCATGTAAAAGTTATTAATGAAATGTGAAATAGTTATCTGGAGGTTTTGAGTGTTTGGGGATGTTTTGTGATACTGTTTATATTTTACTTTATGAAATTGATTTTACCGCGAAAATATTACATTTCTCGTACGGTCTTAGAACGTATCACCAGCGAAAGTCAAGAATACACCGTACATTTGTTTATTAATTTCATTTAAAAAATCAATTTTTCAAAAGTTACATGAATGTTACCGTACTTCAAATGTTATAAACTACTCTTTCATATACAATTTTCATAATTCAAAGGAAAGTTCAAACTCTTATCACTATGCATTTTCCTAAAAAAAAATCTGTTTGGACGTCGATAATTTATTACGAAATATACTATTGGGATTTGTAATTTCGACCTATGCGTTTTTATTGTAAACTGTGAAAAGATGCTAGCCTCTTAGAATCGGCAGTTCATTAAATGCTGTCTTTACCGAAACTGAACGGTATTTCGACACCAAATATGCATGTGAAGAGCCTAAATGGCAATTAGTATTGTAGGGATAATATGAAAATATTGAGCAACAAGTCCTACTTTATGACAACTGATTTGGTTTTCGAATTTGGTGACAATAAAATCTCCGATCGCGGGGCCCCCCTCAGGCGCGGGGCCTGGGGCGGTTGCCCCACTTGCCACCCCCTAAGGCCGCTACTGGATATTCCTTTATATCTTATATCTTATCTATGGCCACCGTCAGTCGCGAAGCGACTATGGATCATCTCATGGAAATGAGATGAATGCCTGGGCATAAGCTGTGGTCGGAACGATGTCGCCCACACATCAGTTCCCCCCTCTCCACGCAGCTGATGTATCCAAAGGAACGGCAGTGCCGATACAGTTTGGGGTCAGCAGCGTCGCAGGTTCTGCCAGAGTGTAGCACTGGGTGCTGCAAACTGCCTTAGGGTCACCAGCTCCTGATTTTTCCTCAGGGTTGAGTCCCGAAGCCTTTCCTTTGATTGGGTATAGCTGCAAGGCAGCAGAGGTTTGAATTCAGAGTTTTCCTTCTCCTAGGTGGGTAGCCAGCCATGGCTAAAGAGCCCCTCCTGCCCGAAGCTTACTGGTTAAGGCGCCAGTTTCTCGCCTGTGCCCCTTCTCCTGTTAGTAAGAACAGTTCCGCCGGACTCAATATCTGAGCCACACGTGAAGGCCAGGAGTTGGACTGGTTGTCAGAGGCTATTTGAGACGCATGCCATTAGGAAGCATTTTATAGGTAGTGGAGTGCTTACATCCATTACCACTTCCGGCAATGACAACCTTATATCTTATACATTACTGATATTCCATCATAAAATAATCTTATCTTATGTAATTATTTTTCCTTTCAAGAAGATTACGATAATGTTATCTCTCAGCCATATTGAAGTGGGAGAAGAACAGGTGAGTGATGGTGTACTAGGCATTTGGACATCAATTTCTAAAATGTCTAGATCTATATACATTGTACTTGATTGTACTAACTTGATCCACAAAAGTTCGCTATTATTTCCAATTAGTCGACCTGCGGCATAGCATACGCCGCTATTTATCAGGGCAAGGCCTTAGGCACTTCAACATATGCGACCGCTGTGGGTCCCGCACTTTCATTGGACCCGTGCTAATTTTTTAGGTGGATAAATTATTAAATCAAGTTACATGAAGTTAATTCCTTTTTCCAGTCTATATTTATTTATGGCTATGCTATTTTGTAAATGAAAATAGTGCGGATTTGGATACACAATTTCCATTCACACCATGCTGCGCCATGGGATCTTCCCATTTACTTGTTATAAAAGAATTCATGAATAAGAAATACTATGAATGGAGCTAAAAATGGCTAATTGACCTTAATTTACACGATATTAAGAATAGAGTTGCACTCATGTAACAATGCTTTAGAAAAACAAATTTGAATGTTAATTTGATTAAATGGACTATAATTAGTATGTTCATGTGCTAAAGCATAAAACTATCTCTGCGAAGAGAAGTTCTATAATCTTAGTTTTAGATCTAGATCTAGGAATAGAGAGATGAGTTACCTTTCGTAATGATGTCTAATGAACGAATGTGCGTAATTTGTGATATTAATTAAAGTACTTCTTCTTCTAAAGTGAAACCTTAGAGTATACTCTATCTGTGTATTGTTGTTCTAGTTTCAATAGTCTTACGACACAATAATCTGGAACTACTTTTAATATTATGACAAAAATTGAGAAGAAGAGAATTATATAAGCACCACTTTCATTCACAAAATTGTGCGGATTGGGATGCACCAATGTCCATTCACACCGCGTGCTGCGCCATGGGATCTTCCCAATTATTTGTTGCTTACTTGTTGTTGTATGTTTGAACTTTTGATGAACTTGTGAGAAATATATATATAGATAGAATAGATCTAAGACAATTGTTTGTTGTTTTAATGTAAGGTAAATGAATTATAATTTTTTGACCAAATCAAGATTAAAATTGTTGTCTCCCTTATATATAGTGCGTCCATCGTGGTTCGATGATGGCCACTTTTGTCATCAAGTGGGCTTAGGGCTTTACACTGGGGTTTTAAGCCTCCTCATGTGACTGATGAAACCTATGTGAGTCCGGAATGTTCGGCTACACACTGGGCAGCTAGTGCTAGTGCCATGGGCCTTGCTTTTCTTCTCTGACGCTTTTCTTCTGGCAGCGCTGTTCTCTTGTTATTAGCAATTAGTCCTAGTATTGAGCTTGGCCTCTGTATGTAAAGGGGAGTTGAGCATAGATAATGCCCAGACATTCATCCATTTTTTTTTCAAGAAATTACAATTCATTTAATATCTAAAATTGTGTAATAATAATAAAAAAAAACATGTAAAAAAAAGTTTCCCTTTCAGACCTTCTGGTCTATAGTGCAGATGATGATTCTGTGGCCTACGGTTAACGAGGGTGTCATGTGGCCAGCATAACGACCAATCGCCTTTACTTTTCCCCAACTAATGTCAGGTACCCATTAGAGCTGGGTGGGCTCAGAGGCGCCCAAGGATCCCGAAATAAAAATCCCAGTCTTCAGTCTTTAGAAGACAAGCGCTTTACCGCTCAGCCACCGCGCCTCCCAAAAAAAAAAAAACATGATTGGTCAAGAAATTACAATTCAATGAATATCTAATAGTTGTAGACTTAAAAAAAAGACATGAGTGGTAAAGGAACTACAATTCATTTAATATCTACTAATTTGTAGATATTTTCAAATAAAATAAACCATGATTGATTAAGAAATTAAAATTCATCCAACGATTGTGGACATTTTTAAGATTGTTTATCACCATTTAGTACCCGAAGGAAAGCATTGATAATTGATTATATATTCTATCTTTAATATGTTTACATTAGCTTTATTAAATTTGCATCATTTAAACAATCGTAATATTTTCTTTTATTCTACTGGGGAAAATTGCTATTACAATTTGATATATGTTTATATATCCAGAGTCCTGGATTGCGGTTGGTACAATTACAAGAAGTCGAAAGAAGGGAGAAAGTGCTACGGCGTCTGGTGATTATAGAGGCAGTTTTGTTTGATGCAGTCTTAAGTCACATGAGAATTTGCAAAGACAAAATGTGGTCTTTTGACACGTAAAATGGCACAATAAGCTATTTAAAGTTTAAAGGTTCAGATTTTGTGATGTATTGGGCAGAGGAGTTTCTTGGGTAGGAGATTCACCGAGATTCAAACCCAGGACCCCATGTTCGGAAGCCAAAACGTTAGCCACTCAGCCACCGCACCCCGAACCCATTATTTTCATGATTAGTAGAAACTGACTGGATAGAAGACAAACTTCAAGTCTTACTTCCCGTGACTGTTTTAGTTCGTCAATGAGTGGGCTCTCTCACTTCTGCTGACATGGACACAAGTTATTATTATTATTATTATTATAGCTTTTATATAACGCTACTTTCATGCAGATAGCATGCTCAGAGCGCTTTGGTCCAATCTCATTTGTGGACCAGTGGGGGGGGGGAGGGGGTATCTAGGGGGTTTCCCGTGCTGCCTTTGGGCGCTCAGTAAACACAACTCTGCCCGAGTCGGGTGTTGAACCTCGAGCCCCCTTCTAGGTAGCCAAGCCAGGCCAAGCTCAAGCCGCACTTAGCCTCTCGACCACGCTTCCCACGTTGCCAGGTGTTTCATGTGTCTTATGAACTTTCGGTTCATGTTTCTTATGAACTTTCGGTTCATGTTTCTTATGAACTTTCGGTAAATGGCATTAAAACTAAAACCCGTGGATCTAACACTTACATTCATTAGTGAAAAGTTTGAAGTTTATCTTCTTTTCTGTCCTTTGGATAAAAATGACTTCATTTTGCTACTTTAAATGTGTATTATATCTAGATTAACCACAGACTCATTTTCGTATTTTTTTCGTGATAACTATTCAAAACTTCAATCTCTAGGCATGGTTTAAATTTTATTCGCGGCTCAAATCAAGAATGCTGCCATATATTTTTTTTTAACCAGCCACACTTTCTTTACTAATCAAATCTATTGGCTTATTATCATGTTCCACACAAACGTAAGGAACTGTTCACTTTTCCTGTTACATTATACATCTAGTCCCATTTCATAAACAGAATGTTATTGGTCATTGTACCAATCAGAATAAAAAGTTTGGGCCCTACCGTACTTTTGTGCGGTCGTTTCGGCGGGCCGGATGGAACCACTTCGCGGGCCGGATCTGGCCCGTGTGCCGTAGTTTGGGCATCCCTGGTCTAGTAGTGGATAAAACCACGTCGTGGGCTGGATGTAACTCGCGGGCCGTAATTTGAGCGTCACTGGTCTACGTCAATCGATCAGTTATTATTATTGGATTATGTGGTCAAAGGGAAATAACCTTGAAAACGTGCACTTTCAATCATTTAGACCTAGTTGTTCCTCTTGGAGATCTATTTGTGTTTAAAAAGCAAATTTACTTCAATGTCCTGCTGCTTTGTTGTTTCCGTTGTAGACACTGGAAGAAATGTTTAAGATACGACTGCGGGAAAACACTTGGGACCGGTGAATTACATCAGACTCCACTGGAGGAACTTGTAGAAGTGTTTAAGAAACATAACCGATAAAGAACAGCAAATATTCATACATTCTGTGATAGTTTAACAGGACAAAGATAGGGAGGAATGGAGAAAGATGGTCTAAGAGTCTTGCTTGGTTCCAGGGCCGAATTAAGCCAATTCGGTGCCCTAGGCACAAACCCACATGGGTGCCCCCTTCTGCCCGGACCCCCGATCCTCCATTGACAGCTGGTATGTTCAATATTATGAAGAAAAAAAACTAACCAAGACAAACGATTATTAACACATATGTTTGTACCACCGTGACTTATATGAAACTTACGATAAGGTATAGGATATTTAGGCGTATTTTCTTTTTTAAATTTATTCTTTTTTTTAGCGGCCCCCGTAAGGGGAAAAAGCCGCTATTAGGTTTGTGCAAAATGTCCGTCTGTCTGTCTGTCACACTCAGGGCGGCAAAACTAGAAGAGATACGAAAAATATTTTTTCACCATTAAATGCGGCTTGAAAAGTTTAGGTGCAATGGCTACTTTTAGTTTTCTAAAAGCAAACCGTTTAATTTATAAAATTAATTATGCAAGCGATTTTTTAATAACAAAACACCAATTCTAAAACAATTACGTAAATGTAAGGGAGGAAATGTTACTATGAGAAATGCTTTTGGCATGTAGATATAACGCACATTTTTTAAAATGAACTTTTAGCAGCGGCTTTCGTGTACTAGCGTAAAGCCCGGAAATGACATGATTCTAAACTAATTTCTTACATGTTTTAAAAAATCTGATTTTTTTAAAAATTGTTTAGTGCCCCCATTAGAATGAAACAAGCATATTTTTTTTACGTTTTGTCTGTTGGTTGGTCTGTCCGTCACGGTTAGAAAAAAACACTAAAGGTTTTTGAAAATATGATTTAACCTTTACTGTTCTTTCAGAAATATTGCGATAGTTTAAGGATGGGAGCATACAGGAATTGAGCCAGGGACTTAGAAGGAACATCCGAAACATCTTGCGAATAGGCGGATCTGACAGGGATCCGACTCCGACGTGGGGCCGCCTCTGAGTTTGTGTATCTTGTTATCATCCAAACTTGTGAAACCTTTAAACGCAAAAAGTTTACAAACAAAGCAGTACACAGATCCTGACATCCTGTGGATGGTGAATACAATAACCATTTTCTCCTGTACTGCTCACCATTTGCTTTTGTGCCATAGAAGAGTTTTTAAGAAGAATATCTTATTTTTTCTCCAGCATAAATACGGAAAGATTATCAAAGGGACCATTATGATTAGTGCGTTACGTAGAACAAACATCTCGTATAAAAGTTAAAAAATAGCACAAAATGCCTCGAAGAAAAATAGCAAAAAATTTGATGGGGATATTTTACCCCCAGGTTGTGGGACCAAGGTTAAATAATGTGCGATTCAATATTACATCTGCCTTCGCTAATGTCATGTCCATTTCGCGCGGCTACCGGGACAATATACACATTTTTCTTGCGGACTTGTGGTGCCCCCTAAACGCTTGGTGCCCTAGGCACGTGCCTTGTTTGCCTAATGGTTTATCCAGACCTGCTTGGTTCCCCAACGGTCCATCAGACTAAGGGATAGGTAACAGGTAACATGTGATAATTGATAATTAAATAGTTAGTAATTAATATTGAGAAACGGCCCTGCACTTTATGAATGCTTCAGAACTACTCAAAAGACGAGATTACCAGAGAATTTAGATCTATCTTCTATTTGTTTTTATCTTATCTTCTTATCTTATATGTTACAGACGTTACTTCAAAAAAGAAGATGATTACGTCCTACGCGTCATGCATTTAGTCATGCCAATGACCTAAACTCTGCCAAGTCATTGGTTTTCCTGGCTAGCCCAGTCAACCCATTCCATGCTCTAATAGCTCTAGGGTAGAAGGAGCTTTTGTACAGATTTGTCCTAGCGTATAGGACGAGGAATGTGCCTTTTTCTTTGTGTCTTTCTGATTATTTTATTAAATTTTGTTTTTGTATTTCAAGATTATGATTCAGTGTTTTATTTATAATTGCTACTTTACTTTTTAGTTAAATTTAGTGATTTTACTAAAGGTGTTACTCTAGTCAAATGTGAATATTGATTTTTTAAGAATCTCACTGCTCTATTTTGTGTCTGTTCCAATTTCTTAATATTTTCTTGAGTTGAGGGGTCCCAAACAGAGGATGCTTATTCTATCATTGACCTAAATGTTCAATACCCAGATATTGTGTTATAGATGTTTAGAATTTTAATGTTAACATTTCCGATCGTCCATGACTGGCAGTGTGGACTTTCTTTATTTTAGGGTCAGTTTCACAAGACCCCAGCATATTTTTGTGTCTAACTCCAAATCACATTATCCCGGCCACAGCTGGGTTTCTATCTTGATGCAAACAGCAAAATATCTGATACACGTACCGTGCAGATCATGCGCGCTGTCACTGTGGTAATAGTGAAGTAGTGAATGTCGGGTCAAGGTCAGAAGCCAACGACTCCAAACAATGTGTTTGTATAGCCTACTCACTTGGGCAAAATAGGTTAATAGGTCAAACGCGCTAGACGAGTATAAATATATAGTTCAGTGCTTTTGGGTCATACACGATTGAATGGAGATATTTGGGAGAATGAAGAAATAATCTTACATAACTGCAAACAATAGGAGGCGCTTGGCTTCTGAACCGGGGGTCCCGGGTTCGAATCCTGGTGAAGACTGGGATTTTTATTTCGGAATCCTTTGGCGCCTCTGAGTCCACCCAGCTCTAATATTAGTTGGGGAAAAGTAAAGGCGGTTGGTCGTTGTGATGGCCACATGACACCCTCGTTAACCGTAGGCCACAGAATCAGATGAACTTGACATCATCTGCCCTATAGACCACAAGGTCTGAAAGGGGAACTTTACTTTACTATAAACAATACCACACACAATACCTCACATAACACCAGGCACCGTGCTGTCTGCGCGCCATAAGTGATATTAGCATTTAATACAAACTGCGATATGAGCAGAAATTCTACTCCTAGCTGAATAAAATATAAAATTTATCAACAAAGTGCAAAGCTTTGTAGCTTTAAACTTACACTTAGTATTAAATACTACGGACATATTTTAATTTATCATAGTGTTATAACCCTATTGGTGGCGCAAAAGGGTTAACTGTTTGATCAGCTGATATTTTTGACACAGACCAGCTAAACAGTTAGGCGTGCTATACATCACAGGGAAAGGCATTAACATTGCACGTGACCACTGTTATGGTCATCTGATCATAAGCCTGCGTGTACGAGAGACCAGAGACAGAGTGTGTAGGCAGGGCAGTTCAAGTTAGGACACGGAGGAGACCAGGCCTGTTAGTCTGGCTATGAAGTCGGGCCTGGTTGAGTCCTCGAGTACAAGTCCGGGAAGAGACAGTATAGTTTATAGAGTTTAGTACGGTGATGTACAGTTTAGCATTTGTAGCTGTTGATGTTGCCAATTGTGTCATATTGGCTGTTTTACTTTACCATTATTAAAGTACCAGATTATTTTTAGCGCTCTTGTTGTCAGATTCTTTGATGTGTTGTGTTATGTGTTTAGCAGTGTTTACGGAACACCTGAGATAGGAATCTGAGATTCGTAACAATATTTTAAAGACATTTGCAAAAGATTTTTCGTTTTTGTAGACAGTGCCAAAACATATTGTGATGAAATATTAACTCCCATTCATGTGGAAAGTCTTCGCAAAAACTGAATACAAACTCACTCTATCTGTCTGGTAAACAGGTTGACCACTGACCACATAACTTCTTCATACCTCCCCTCTCAGTTGAAACTTTTCACAATTATTTATAGGACAAGACAATATATGTATCAAAAAAAAAATTAACCGATTATTCAACTAATTACTGAAAATTACTTATTTTGTTTGATGCAAACAAGGAGAATGGAGCTTATTCACAAATAGTAAACAAACAACATTTAGCCACGTGACTCTCTATATCTTCTATGCAAAGTATTTCATCCATCGTGGCTGTCACGTGATACGTATTTTCTCATTGTTTTATCAATATTATGACGTGGCTAAATGTGTTTATTTACGATTGGTGAATGATGTCCATTAATGCTTCGGTATTCAGGGATATGGCTAAATATTTAGGGTTTTGTCCACTTAGATAATTGCATATGTAAATCTCCCACACCCATTCTGTGATTACCTTTCAACAATTATTTGTGTACTTAAAAACAGCTTTTTTCCTTCACACAATTTCCATTTAAAGCATTGGTGGTTATTGATCATATATTTTTTTTTAAATTGATTAGAAACAAAAAATGTGTAAACTTTAACTAAATATGAGAGAGGGGGGGAAGACATTAGAGGGCAAGATGAGCCCTAAAGTGTGCCCGATGAGCAAAAAAGAAAATCTAATCAATGGACAGGGTGGTGCTCGTTAGCACTGACTCTTTCCGTTACTATTTCCGTTGTAAGTTTGTTACATGACCTCTATTCGTAACTTCGTAAAAACTGGAACTTTCTGGGCGGGTGTAACCTGGACACAGCTCTAATGATTTTCCTTAAAATGTATAGGCCTATACTTCTACCGGTATCTTCGCATGTAAGCCTTATTCATTCAAGGGTTTAACTAATTTATGTTCTGGAACATTCTAGGAATCGCCTTCTAGTCTTCATCTAAGAGTATATCATTGAGATATTATAAAGTCTAGTATTTATATATCTACAACTTTTTTGACCCTGGGAACCGATGTATAGTCAAAACCTGTCCATTGAACCGTAAGTGAGAAAGCTAAATAAAGAATACGGCACTATATAAACTACAAATTTAAAAAAAAAAAAAAAATTTGTTGAGGTGGTGTTTTTTTTTTTTTTTTTTAAATTATAACTTTTGTTACAAAAAATATTTAATGATTTGAATGAGGCTTACGAGATTTTAAAGCTTAGTTATGTCCCCTTAAATGCTTGGAAGTACCAACTGAATTCCACCTCTTATCGGTTTCTTTTATTTGTCATTCGTTTCATAACGAATCCACGTTCTACCCAATAAGAAAACGAGAAAGTAGTCAACGACTTGTGCACTACAATATCCCATAATTTACCTTTTTTTTCCCTTTTACCTAACCATTAGTCTGCTGGACCGTTGGGGCACCACACAAGATTTGTTTACCATTTTTCGCCATTCCTCTCTGTCCTTAGCCTTAGAACCTCATTCATTGGCATGCCCGTCCATTCTTTTATGTTGTCCTCCCATTATTTTCTCTGCCTCTTTTTCTTTTCCTGGTACTGTTCCCTGAAGGACGGTCTTACCGATCCCCGAAGATCTTGTAATATGGCCATAGATTTGTTTTTTTTTTACGATAGTTAGCAGCTCATCATCGTAACCCATAATACAGGAGGTAAAACATTGGAATCTGTCTTAGTAAGCAGATTCAATGATCTCCCAGTTCCTCCCATTATTTTCTCGGACTGCCTCTTTTTCTTTTCCTGGTACTGTTCCCTGAAGGACGGTCTTACCGAGCCCCGAAGATCTAGTGATATGGCCATAGATTTGTTTTTTTTTACGATAGTTAGCAGCTCATCATCGTAACCCATAATACAGGAAGTAAAAAATTGGAATCTGTCTTAGTAAGCAGATTCATTGATCTCCCAGTTCAGACCTTTGATTAAACTTCTCGTTTGTAGATTTTCTAGAAGCTTCTCCTGTATTAGTATTGTATCATGGTCGAGAGGCTAAATGCTCTTGAACTTGAACTTTTCTTGGCTACCTAGAAGGGGGCTCGAGGTTCGACACCCGACTCGAGGAGAGTTGTGTTTACTGAGCGCCTAAAGGCAACACGGACCACCAACTCCTAGATACCCCCTCCCTCCCCCACTGGTCCACAAATGAGATTGGACCAAAGCGCTCTGAGCATGCTATAAGCATGAAAGTAGCGTTATATAAAAGCTATAATAATAATAATATGGATTTATCCTTGGTTTTAATCTCAGTTTTTTTTTCACGTGCAAAAGATTTGAATACCCAGTCGTTAATAACCAAGTGAAGAATGTTTTCAAATCTTTGGATTTGGTTCTCATAGAGTAGTACTTAGTAGACATATCAAACAACAGAGAGGGGAGAGTTGATTGCTATTCAAGTTATCCGATCGGATAAACTGAATTTTAGCGAAGACGTTATTTTAACTGTATACAACTCTCATCTTTCTGCGGTCCCTGTCTGGTCATCTTGAGGATCCCTGGGGATCCGCGGACCACACACACAGAGACTCCATAATGGGGAGTACCAGAGGTTTCGAATCACAACCAACGAAATCTTTTAGAGACCGTTTCCTTTGTAGCGGTGAAATTGTCACCCACCTAGAACTTCCAGACACAGTAGTTATCAATGGTAAAGGTGCTTTGGAGAATGTTCGGGTATTACGTAACGGGGGAGGGGTATACATTCGCTTAACAATGGTTCTTTCTCGAGCGGGGGGGGCCAATGGTGGCGAGGGAAATGTTTCGCTTTTAAAAAAATCTTTCATTCATTGGTTATTAAGAGAAAAAACAATCGCTCTATAAGTAGCATAAGGAGGTGCTTGTTAGAAATTCCTCATTGAAACTCTGTGCTCCTGATTGCAGTCCCTTTTCTACTCTATAATTCAGGCATGTTAGATTCATACTCTGTGTTTGCGGGCCGCACCAACCATAAGTTGGGTTAGAAATGTTACTGGTACAAAGGTGCTTGCAAAAAATAAGAGAGACTGAAGACAAATTTTAAATTTGATCATTTTCAGTACATCCTACAATTTCAACACGTAGTACAAAGTTCCAGTCGCTGTCGCTCTTATTCATGACCGTGGCAAAAATCATCGCCAATTTTCAATGTTTCTGGATGACATTGGAAACGAATTTGATTGTATTTCCACTATGAAAGCTACAAAACACGTCACCTTTCAAGATTATATGATCGAAATTTGTCATTAGTGACGAAAGTGTGAGCTAAATTTAGCAAAGTAAGGAACAGGTATTCCACTAGTTCCTGCGTATTGTATTGTTTCTAATTTACATAAAATTAGTAGGCAATGTTTTCCAATTGATTCTTTGGCTGCGGTCTTAATGGTCATAGTTTTTTGTGCGGCCCATCCACCTAACTGAGTTTGACATGTCTGTTATAAATAAACAAGGAACTTCCTCAGTCAAATGCCATAGGGCCTCAACATTCCGATATCCGAACATGATTGAAACTGATCTCTGTTTTTGTTGTTTACTGTAAAGGATCTTTTATCACGTAACCCAGAAAAAAATTGTGTATAGATTTTATCTTTAGCCCTGTTGTCAACATGGCTTTAATAAACTAGGTCAAGGATTTCCAAGTTCCTGGTCCAAGTACACATAAAAACAAC
The DNA here is from genome assembly GCA_021533235.1 of Biomphalaria straminea. NCBI lineage: Eukaryota > Metazoa > Mollusca > Gastropoda > Planorbidae > Biomphalaria > Biomphalaria straminea. Next base: position 126,092 of record JADKLZ010005243.1, on the reverse strand, counting down.
CAATCGTTGGTGTGATCGTCCGTCACGTGGTATGAGTTGACTGACCTCTGTTGTCAAACTGCTGACAAAGACGATGTTGTTAGCTGTCTTTGACTTGTAGCACCAAACTGCTGGTAGACAAGTAGACAACTAGACCTATGCGTAATGTATCTTAACTCTTTCTCTCCGAACTGACGATACCAACGTTGATTTAACCAGAATGTGGTAAATAATTACGGAGAGAAAGAGTTAACTAATAAAACTGGAATAATTTCCTTTTGTGAACCAACTTAATAACACTGTATTTATATAATAAACAAAATAAAGCTAATGTGAAATGAAGAAGTAACAGACTTAACATTCTTTAACAAAATCTAACTCACTACAATAACACAACCTTTTAGTCTCACGTCCTAGAGTCGTCTGTCCTAAGACCAAGTGACGACAACGCCACCTATGTTGCATCTTTCACAACCAATCGGCTATCTCTTCCCACCGTCACCATAGAAACACACAGACACTCCATAACAGACGATCATCAGAGGGCTTCGAACCACAACCAACGAAATCTTTCAGAGGCCGTTTTCTTTGTGAGTTTCTTGCCACAGGTAGGCCTATACTACCTAGATCTGACCAAGACAAAAGTTTTCCTTTATAGGACGCCACATGATAAAGTCCTGGGAGAACTCTGGGATATTACGTAGCGGGGGGGAGGGGGTATACAAATGTGTTACGATTTGTTTCAAGGCTAGAAACAAAAGGGGGGTGTGTGAAGATTGGTTATGTAACAAAACAAAACAAAAAAAAAAACAACTATTCAAATGAAATGACATACAAAATCACTGAACTAAAAAAACACTTCAGGAAAAAAGAGCAGAAATTAAAATGGCTATAATGCATAAAACAAATTAATCATGACTTAAAAATATAAAAAAAAAACCTATTGAAATACTCAGAAAGACACAAAAAATAGAGGCACATTCCTTGTTCCAAACGCTAGAAAAAATTCATACAAGTGCCCCTTCTTCCCTGGTGCAATAAGAAAATGGAATGGGTTGCCTGAATCAGCAAGGAAGACCAGCGACTTAGTAGAGTTTAAGTCATTGATTATTATGCATGACTAGGTTGACACATGAAATACGTAGGACGTAAGTAACGTCTGTAATATATAAGATAAGAACAGAAAGCAAGACATAAATGTTAACTCTTTTACGTCGCAACGACGCTCCCATCGTTGATTCTATCCAGATATAAAGCTATAAATTCCGACCAAACGTGGAAAATAATTACGGTGTCAAAGAGTTAAAATATAAAAACACTGCATTACAAAGAGAACCTGATTACATAGCTTGTATTAACTCTCTCTCCTTCTCTCTGGTACACATTTTGTACACGTTATTTCTCCCACTTCCCATTCTCCGGCCCGCGACACGGTTCCATACGGCCCGCGACACGGTTCCATACGGACCGCCGAAACGTCGGCACAAAAAGTAGAAAATCTCTATCTTTTCCAAAGAAAAAAAAAATGTTGAGAAATGTATCTTACCTACCCTCTGATGGATTGGCACCTTAATCATTTTTATACGTTTGAGAGTTCAAGTAGAATTTAGAATCTACCAGGAAAAGTGAACGGATTTTTTTTTTTTGGAAAGATAATAAGCCAACATATTTGATTTGTATAGAAAGTGTAGCCGTAGTTTACATATAATGGGCATTATAAAACAAATATCAAATATTAAAACAATCTTAGTTTGTGCGCGAATAAAAAGATTTTTAAACTACGTCTAGAAATTGGAGGATCGATGGGAGTATTTACCAAAAGGAGACAAGAACATGAATCGTTGGCTAGCTAGCTATAATTTTGATCACATTTTAAGTTGAGAAATGAAATCAGTTTGCGACGCAAAAAAAAAAATATATTTCAGATTTCCCATTAATTAATGTAAGCACAGCCAGTAAAAACTACTAGATCAACCTGTTTGTATTAAAATTGTTTTATGTCAATTTCTTTTCGTTTTTGTACCTTTTAGGTCATGTGGCCCGCGACAAGTGTCGGTAAAAAAATTTGGCCCGCAGGTTGAATTAGGTTGGGCATCACTGTCTTATAGTATTCAGATAGATGGCTGAAAGCTCAAGTACTATATAGTTTATTCTTTTTTCTTTCCTTTTCACATCTTACATTCATTCTAGTGAAACATGAATTTTTTA
>JADKLZ010005243.1:76655-101790 GCA_021533235.1 Biomphalaria straminea | reverse complement strand
ATTTATAAAAAAAAATTCATGTTTCACTAAAATGAATGTAAGATGTGAAAAGAAAAAAGAATGACTGTTAAAAGGGAGAAATATTTCTCGACTTCTGTAGTAAACACATTTTTTCAAATGTTAAATTAAACTATATAGTACTTGAACTTTCAGCCATCTATCTGAATACTATAACACAGTGATGCCCAACCTAATTCAACCTGCGGGCTAAATATTTTTCCGACACTTGTCGCGGGCCACATGACCTAAAAGGTACAAAAACGAAAAGAAATTGACATAAAACAATTTTAATACAAACAGGTTGATCTATTAATATTATAGCTTTTATATGGCGCTACTTTCTTTTATACTTTCGTGCTTATAGTATGCTCAGAGCGCTTGTCCAATCTCATTTGTGGACCGGTTGGGGGAAGGGGGTATCTAGGAATTGGTTTCCCGTTCTGCCTTTGGGCGCTCAGTAAACACAACTCTGCCCGAGTCGGGTGTCGAACCTCGAGCCCCCTTCTAGGTAGCCAAGCCAAGCTCAAGCCGCACTTAGCCTCTCGACCACGCTTCCCATCTAGTAGTTTTACTGGCTGTGCTTACATTAATTAATGGGAAATCTGAAAGATTTTTTTTTTTGCGTTGCAAACTGGTTTCATTTCTCAATTTAAAATGTGAGCAAAATTATAGCTAGCTAGCCAACGATTCATATTCTTGTCTCTTTTCGGTAAACACTCCCATCAATCCTCCAATTTCTAGACGTAGTTTAAAAATCTTTTTATTCGCGCACAAACTAAGATTGATGTAATATTTGATATTTGTTTTGTAATGCCCATTATATGTAAACTACGGCTACACTTTCTATACAAATCAAATATGTTGGCTTATTATCTTTCCAAAAAAAAATCCGTTCACTTTTCCTGGTAGATACTAAATTCTTCTTGAACTCTTCAATTTCATAAACGTATAAATGATTAAGGTGCCAATCCATCAGAGGGTAGGTAAGATACATTTCTCAACATTTTTTTTTTCTTTGGAAAAGATAAGAGATTTTCTACTTTTTGTGTCGACGTTTCGGCGGGCCGTATGGAACCGTGTCGCGGGCCGGAGAATAGGAAGTGGGAGAAATAATGTGTACAAAATGTGTACCAGAGAGAAGGAGAGAGTTAATACAAGCTATGTAATCAGGTTCTCTTTGTAATGCAGTGTTTTTATATTTTAACTCTTTGACACCGTAATTATTTTCCACGTTTGGTCGGAATTTATAGCTTTATATCTGGATAGAATCAACGATGGGAGCGTCGTTGCGACGTCAAAGAGTTAAAATTCATGTCTTGCTTTCTGTTCTTATCTTATATATTACAGACGTTACTTACGTCCTACGTATTTCATGTGTCAACCTAATCATGCATAATAATCAATGACTTAAACTCTACTAAGTCGCTAGTCTTCCTTGCTGATTCAGATAACCCATTCCATTTTCTTATTGCACCAGGGAAGAAGGGGCACTTGTATGAATTTTTTCTAGCGTTTGGAACAAGAAATGTGCCTCTATTTTTGTGTCTTTCTGAGTATTTCAATAAGTTTTGGTGTTCTATTTTTAAGTTATGGCTAATTGTTTTATGCAGACATGTCAAACTCAGTAAGGTGTATGGGCCGCATAAATACTTTCCATGACCTGGGGGGGCGCAGCAAAATATCAGTTCCAAAACAGCCTACAAGTTTTATGTTAATTAGAAACAATACAATATAATACAATTATTAATGGCACACCTGTACATTAGCTACTAAATCTGTAGCAATATTTCATAATTAAAAATTAATATGATTAAGCATTATTTTGTTTATTCTGATGCTTGACATCTTTTATGTTAAATTTATGGGATACAAGTTTATTACTGTCGTGTTGAAGTTTTGTTTGGCACTGACACTTTCTTCACTGATGACAAATTATGATCAGATAATCTCGAACGGTGAGAGGGTTTTGTGGCTTTCATTATGGAAAAGAACTGCTCACAAAGTGCTTGCAAACAGCTAGTATTATGGTTGTAAATGTCCGCAATTCAACGTACCTTTCAGGATAAATAACTGTAAAATTTTGGCGCAGCCAATTCTATATACGTCGATTTCAACAAGGAATCTGACTGCTATTCTATTACCTCTAGTTGCACATTACGAACAGCAATTTCAGAATCAAATGAGAATAGAGACACAAACAACACAAATTCTTGTTCATACGTAACGAAGTCAATAAAACGGCAATAAAAGCATCTACTAACGATTATAGGTGTAAGACATTTTTACCAAATGTTGTAGCCGTATTTAATCTTTTTAGTTCCTGACACGTTGAGAAGTGAACACAATTTTCTCTTCATATTTGGTTCATCCATTGTCGTAATTTTTCTAGTAAGCACTTCACATGATTACTCGCAGTTGTGACAATTTTGCCTTTACTTTGAAGTTTCAAATTCAAGTTTTGCAGGTGAAATTCAAGTCTTGCAGGTGACCTGTGAGATCAACTGCAAATACCAGATCCTGAACCCATTTGACAGTTTGGAAATATTTAACAGGTTCACCTTTAATGTTCAAAAACAATACTATTTCCTCACGCAGTGCAAAAAAAAACAAAAACTCTTCAATACTTTATGACAGCAGAGCCAGCGGACTTTTATGTAGTAAGGAACACAATCAAATACGTGCCCAATGTTATCGAGAAACATTGAAATTCGGCGATGATTTAAATTAGGCCTACGGGCACTAAAAAATTGAGAGCGACTGAAACCGGTCTTATGACTTGTAGAAGCTGTAATTCCTGGTGCTAGTAGATTTGCATCAAAACCATTTTATACTATGGTTGGTGCGCCATCCGTTGTTAGACCAAAGATAAAATGTACTGTACTGCAATATTACCTCCTGTCATTTCTCAAAAACATCCTCGCTTGTTGTGGTTTTATGCATAGAACAGAGCTCAAGTAGTTCTCATATATCTCAAAATTCCTGTCACATGACCTTATGAATTTAGCCAACTGTGCTACATCCGTTACAGCAGTCGACTTATGGTGAGCCAATGAAACTAATTCATGATGTTTAATTTTTTAGGCAATCTGACAAACATATCATTTGTTCAATCTGCCACAGTGTTCCTATTTAACGCTATTTCTGTGAACGCTTTCACCTTTTCTGGACAAATTACTTTAACGACACACTCATTCATAAAATCACATTCACTAAATGATTTGCTATATCTTGCAATTAACTTTGACATAATGTAGCTTGCTTTCACTGCAGACTCACTCTCGTTGTTTAGTTTAACAAATATTATTTTTCAATTCAAGTAGCTTGTCATCTCTTATTTTCAAGCGTTACAGTTTAACATTATTTTGATAATTTTTTAGGTGACCACGCGGGCCGCATGCAAGGTGGTCGCGGGCCGCATGCGGCCCCCGAACACCGTGTTTGACATGCCTGGTTTTATGCATTATAGCCATTTTAATTTCTGCTCTTTTTTCGTGTGTGTTTTTTAGTTCAGTGATTTTGTATGTCATTTCATTTGAATAGTTGTTTTTGTTTTGTTTTGATACATAACCAATCTTGACACCCCCCTTTTTTTTTCTAGCCTTGAAACAAATCGTAACACATTTGGTATACCCCCTCCCCCCGTTACGTAATATCCGAAAGTTCTCCCAGGACTTTATCATGTTGCGTCCTATAAAGGAAAACTTTTGTCTTGGTCAGATCTAGGTAGTATAGGCCTACCTGTAGTAAGAAACTCACAAAGAAAATGGCCTGTGAAAGATTTCGTTGGTTGTGGTTCGAAGCCCTCTGATGATCGTCTGTTATGGAGTGTCTGTGTGTTTCTATGGTGACGGTGGGAAGAGATAGCCGATTGGTTGTGAATGATGCAACATAGGTGGCGTTGTCGTCACTTGGTCTCAGGGGAGACGACCCCAGAACGTGAGACTGAAAGCTTGTGTTATTGTAGTGAGTTAGAGTTTGTTCAAGAATGTTAAGTCTGCTACTTCTTCATTTCACATTAGCTTTATTTTGTTTATTATATAAATACAGTGTTATTAAGTTGGTTCACAAAAGGAAATTATTCAAGTTTTATTAGTTAACTCTTTCTCTCCGTAATTATTTACCACATTCTGGTTAAATCAACGTTGGTATCGTCAGTTCGGAGAGAAAGAGTTAAGATACATTACGCATAGGTCTAGTTGTCTACCAGCAGTTTGGTGCTACAAGTCAAAGACCGCTAACAACATCGTCTTTGTCAGCAGTTTGACAACAGAGGTCAGTCAACTCATACCACGTGACGGACGATCACACCAACGATTGGTTGTTTTTATGTGTACTTGGACCAGGAGCTTGGAAATCCTTGACCTAGTTTATTAAAGCCATGTTGACAACAGGGCTAAAGATAAAATCTATACACAGTTGTTTTCTGGGTTACGTGATAAAAGATCCTTTACAGTAAACAACAATAGAAAGGGGGAGAAAACTGAGATCAGTTTCCATCATGTCCGGATATCGGAATGTTGAGGCCCTATGGCATTTGACTGAGGAAGTTCCTTGTTTATTTATAACAGACATGTCAAACTCAGTTAGGTGTATGGGCCGCACAAAAAACCGCAGCCAAAGAATCAATTGAAAAACATTGCCTACTAATTTTATGTAAATTAGAAACAATACAATAGAATACGCAGGAATTAGTGGAATACCTGTCCCCTGCTTCGCTAAATTTAGCTCACACTGTCATCACTAATGACAAATTTCGATCATATAATCTTGAAAGGTGACGTGTTTTGTAGCTTTCATAGTGGAAAAACAATCAAATTCATTTCCAATGTCATCCAGAAACATTGAAAATTGGCGATGATTTTTGCCACGGTCATGAATAAGAGCGACAGCGACTGGAACTTTGAACTACGTGTTGAAATTGTATGATGCACTGAAAATGATCAAATTTAAAATTGTCTTCAGTCTCTCTTATTTTTGCAAGCACCTTTGTACCAGTAACATTTCTAACCCAACTCATGGTTGGTGCGGCCCGCAAACACTGAGTCTGAGTTTGACATGCCTGATTTATAGAGTAGAAAAGGGACTGCAAGCAGGAGCACAGAGTTTCAATGAGGAATTTCTAACAAGCACCTCCTTATGCTACTTATAGAGCGATTGTTTTTTTTTCTCTTAATAACCAATGAATGAAAGATTTAAAAAAAAAAGAAACATTACCCCCCCCCCGTTACGTAATACCCGAACACTCTCCAAAGCACGGTGACCGGTCACTTCATCCCCGGTCACTTCATCCCCCGGTCATTCATCCCCGGTCACTTCATCCCCGGTCACTTCATCCCCCGGTCATTTCATCCCCTGGTCACTTCATGAAGTGACCGGGGATGAAGTGACCGGGGATGAAGTGACCGGGAACCCCAAAGCACCTTTACCATTGATAACTACTGTGTCTGGTAGTTCTAGGTGGGTGACAATTTCACCGCTACAAAGGAAACGGTCTCTAAAAGATTTCGTTGGTTGTGATTCGAAACCTCTGGTACTCGCCCATTATGGAGTCTCTGTGTGTGTGGTCCGCGGATCCCCAGGGATCCTCAAGATGACCAGACAGGGACCGCAGAAAGATGAGAATTGTATACAGTTAAAATAACGTCTTCGCTAAAATTCAGTGTATCCGATCGGATAACTTGAATAGCAATCAACTCTCCCCTCTCTGTTGTTTGATATGTCTACTAAGTACTACTCTATGAGAACCAAATCCAAAGATTTGAAAACATTCTTCACTTGGTTATTAACGACTGGGTATTGAAATCTTTTGCACGTGAAAAAAAAAACTGAGATTAAAACCAAAGATAAATCCATATTATTATTATTATTATTATAGCTTTTATATAACGCTACTTTCATGCTTATAGCATGCTCAGGGCGCTTTGGTCCAATCTCATTTGTGGACCAGTGGGGGGGAGGGGGGTATCTAGGAGTTGGTGGTCCGTGTTGCCTTTAGGCGCTCAGTAATCACAACTCTCCTCGAGTCGGGTGTCGAACCTCGAGCCCCCTTCTAGGTAGCCAAGAAAAGTTCAAGTTCAAGAGCACTTAGCCTCTCGACCACGCTTTCCACAATGCAATACTAATACAGGAGAAGGTTGTAGAAAATCTACAAACGAGAAGTTTAATCAAGTTCAAGAGCACTTAGCCTCTCGACCACGATACAATACTAATACAGGAGAAGCTTATAGAAAATCTACAAACGAGAAGTTTAATCAAAGGTTTGAAGTGGGAGATCATTGAATCTGCTTACTAAGACAGATTCCAATTTTTTACCTCCTGTATTATGGGTTACGATGATGAGCTGCTAACTATCGTAAAAAAAGCCAGATCTATGGCCATATCACTAGATCTTCGGGGCTCGGTAAGACCATCCTTCAGGGAACAGTACCAGGAAAAGAAAAAGAGGCAGTCAGAGAAAATAATGGGAGGACAACATAAAAGAATGGACGGGCATGCCAATGAATGAGGTTCTAACTAAGGCTAAGGACAGAGAGGAATGGCGAAAAATGGTAAACAAATCTTGTGTGGTGCCCCAAAGGTCCAACAGACTAAGGGTTAGGTAAAGAAAAGAAAAAAGGTAAATTATGGGTTATTGTAGTGCACAAGTCGTTGACTACTTTCTCGTTTTCCTATTGGGTAGAACGTGGATTCAGTGTCGTTATGAAGCGAATGACAAATAAAAGAAACCGATAAGAAATGGAATTCAGTTGTTACTTCCACGCATTTAAGGGGACATGACTAAGCTTTAAAATCTCGTAAGCCTCATTCAAATCATTAAATTTTTTTTTAACAAAAGTTATAATTAAAAAAAAAAAAAAAAACACCACCTCAACAATTTTTTTTTTTTTTTACATTTGTAGTTTATATAGTGCCTTATTCTTTATTTAGCTTTCTCACTTACGGTTCAATGGACAAGTTTTTACTATACCAGTGTCAAAAAAGTTATAGATATATAAATACTAGACTTTATAATATCTAAATGTTACATTCTTAAATGAAGACTAGAAGGCGATTCCTAGAATGTTCCAGAACATAAATTAGTTAAACCCTTGAATGAATAAGGCTTACATGCGAAGATACCGGTAGAAGTATAGGCCTATACATTTTAAGGAAAATCATTAGAGCTGTGTCCAGGTTACACCCGCCCAGAAAGTTCCAGTTTTTTACGAAGTTACGAATAGAGGTCATGTAACAAACTTACAACGGAAATAGTAACGGAAAGAGTCAGTGCTAACGAGCACCACCCTGTCAATTGATTAGATTTTCTTTTTTTTTGCTCATCGGCACACCTTGCCCTCTAATGTCTTCCCCCTCCCTCATATTCAGTTGAAGTTTACACATTTTTTTTTCTAATCAATTTTAAAAAAAATATATGATCAATAACTACTAATGCTTTACAATGATATTAAGGAGAAAAGCTGTTTTTAAGTACACAAATAATTGTTGAAAGATAATCACAGAATGGGTGTGGAAGATTTACATATGCAATTATCTAAGTGGACAAAACCCTAAATATTTTAGCCATATCTCTGAATACCGAAGAATTAATGGACATCATTCACCAATCGTAAATAAACACATTTAGCCACGTCATAATATTGATAAAACAATGAGAAAATACGTATCACGTGACAGCCACGATGGATGAAATACTTTGCATAGAAGATATAGAGTGTCACGTGGCTAAATGTTGTTTGTTTACGATTGGTGAATAAGCTCCATTCTCCTTGTTTGCGTCAAACAAAATAAGTAATTTTCAGTAATTAGTTGAATAATCGGTTAATTTTTTTTGATACATATATTGTCATGTCCTATAAATAATTGAGCAAAGTTTCAACTGAGAGGGGAGGTATGAAAGAAGTTATGTGGTCAGTGGTCAACCTGTTTACCAGACAGATAGAGTGAGTTTGTATTACGTTTTTGCGAAGACTTTCCACATGAATGGGAGTTAATATTTCATCACAATATGTTTTGGCACTGTCTACAAAAACGAAAAATCTTTTGCAAATGTCTTTAAAATATTGTTACGAATCTCAGATTCCTATCTCACTGCTAAACACATAACACAACACATCAAAGAATCTGACAACAAGAGCTCTAAAAATAATCTGGTACTTTAATAATGGTAAAGTAAAACAGCCAATATGACACAATTGGCAACATCAACAGCTACAAATGCTAAACTGTACATCACCGTACTAAACTCTATAAACTATACTGTCTCTTCCCGGACTTGTACTCGAGGACTCAACCAGGCCCGACTTCATAGCCAGACTAACAGGCCTGGTCTCCTCCGTGTCCTAACTTGAACTGCCCTGCCTACACACTCTGTCTCTGGTCTCTCGTACACGCAGGCTTATGATCAGATGACCATAACAGTGGTCACGTGCAAAGTTCATGCCTTTCCCTGTGATGTATAGCACGCCAAACTGTTTAGCTGATCTGTGTCAAAAATATCAGCTGATCAAACAGTTAACCCTTTTGCGCCACCAATAGGGTTATAACACTATGATAAATTAAAATATGTCCGTAGTATTTAATACTAAGTGTAAGTTTAAAGCTACAAAACTTTGCAATTTGTTCATAAATTTTATATTTTATTCAGCTATGAGTAGAATTTCTGCTCATATCGCCGTTTGTATTAAATGCTAATATCACTTACGCAGACAGCACGGTGCCTGGTGTTATGTGAGGTATTGTGTGTGGTATTGTTTATAGTAAAGTAAAGTTCCCCTTTCAGACCTTGTGGTCTATAGGGCAGATGATGTCAAGTTCATCTGATTCTGTGGCCTACGGTTAACGAGGGTGTCATGTGGCCATCACAACGACCAACCGCCTTTACTTTTCCCCAACTAATATTAGAGCTGGGTGGACTCAGAGGCGCCAAAGGATTCCGAAATAAAAATCCCAGTCTTCACCAGGATTCGAACCCGGGACACCCGGTTCAGAAGCCAAGCGCCTCCTATTGTTTGCAGCTATGTAAGATTATTTCTTCATTCTCCCAAATATCTCCATTCAATTGTGTATGACCCAAAAGCACTGAACTATATATTTATACTCGTCTAGTGCGTTTGACCTATTAACCTATTTTGCCCAAGTGAGTAGGCTATACAAACACATTGTTTGGAGTCGTTGGCTTCTGACCTTGACCCGACATTCACTACTTCACTATTTCCACAGTGACAGCGCGCATGATCTGCACGGTACGTGTATCAGACATTTTACTGTTTGCATCAAGATAGAAACCCAGCTGTGGCCGCGATAATGTGATTTGGAGTTAGACATAAAAATATGCTTGGGTCTTGTGAAACTGACCCTAAAATAAAGAAAGTCCACACTGCCAGACATGGACGATCGGAAGTGTTTACATTCAAATTCTAAACATCTATAACACAATATCTGGGTATTAAACATTTTAGGTCAATGATAGAATAAGCATCCTCTGTTTGGGACCCCTCAACTCAAGAAAATATTAAGAAACTGGAACAGACACAAAAGAGAGCATTGAGATTCTTAACAAATCAATATTCACATTTGACTAGAGTAACACCTTTAGTAAAATCACTAAATTTAACTAAAAAGTAAAGTAGCAATTATAAATAAAACACTGAATCATAATCTTGAAATTCAAAAACAAAATTTAATAAAATAATCAGAAAGACACAAAGAAAAAGGCACATTCCTTGTCCCATATGCTAGGACAAATCTGTACAAAAGCTCCTTCTACCCTAGAGCTATTAGACTAATTAGAGCATGGAATGGGTTGACTGGGCTAGCCAGGAAAACCAATGACTTGGCAGAGTTTAGGTCATTGGCATAACTAAATGCATGACGCGTAGGACGTAATCATCTTCTTTTTTGAAGTAACGTCTGTAACATATAAGATAAGAAGATAAGATAAAAACAAATAGAAGATAGATCTAAATTCTCTGGTAATCTCGTCTTTTGAGTAGTTCTGAAGCATTCATAAAGTGCAGGGCCGTTTCTCAATATTAATTACTAACTATTTAATTATCAATTATCACATGTTACCTGTTACCTATCCCATAGTCTGATGGACCGTTGGGGAACCAAGCAAGACTCGTAGACCATCTTTCTCCATTCCTCTCTATCTTTGCCCTGTTCAATCATCACAGAGTGTATGAATATTAGCTGTTCTATATCGGTTATGTTTCTTAAACACTTCTACAAGTTCCTCCAGTGGAGTCTGATGTAATTCACCGTTCCCAAGTGTTTTCCCGCAGTCGTATCTTAAACATTTCTTCCAGTGTCTACAACGGAAACAACAAAGCAGCAGGACATTAAAGTAAATTTGCTTTTTAAACACAAATAGACCTCCAAGAGGAACAACTAGGTCTAAATGACTGAAAGTGCACGTTTTCAAGGTTATTTCCCTTTGACCACATAATCCAATAATAATAACTGATCGATTGACGTAAACCAGTGACGCTCAAGTTACGGAGTTACATCCGGCCCACGACGTGGTTTTATCCGCTACTAGACTAGGGTTGCCCAAACTACGGACCGCGGGCCAGATCCGGCCCGCGAAGTGGTTCCATCCAGCCCGCCGAAACGACCACACAAAAGTACGGTAGGGCCCAAACTTTTTTTTCTGATTGTAACAATGACCAATAACATTCTGTTTATGAAATGGGAATAGATGTATAATCTAACAGGAAAAGTGAACGGTTTCTTGCGTTTTTGTGGAACATGATAATAAGCCAATAGATTTCATTAGTAAAGAAAGAGTGGTTGGTTAAAAAAAAATATCTGGCAGCATTCTTGATTTGAGCCGCGAATAAAATTTAAACCATGCCTAAAGATTGAAGTTTTGAATAGTTATCACAAAAAAAATACGAAAATGAGTATGTGGTTAATCTAGATATAATGTCGCTCACATTTTAAGTAGCGAAATGAAGTCATTTTTATCCGTAGGACAGAAAAGAAGACCAACTTCAAACATCTCACCAATGAATGTAAGTGTTAGATCCACGGGTTTTAGTTTTAGTTCCTTTTCATTACGTTTTTATATCTTTTCGGTCATGTGACCCGCGACACGAGTGTCGGTAATTAAAATGGCCCGCAGGTTGAATAAGCTGGGCATCACTGCGCTAGACGAAATGTCAGTACAAAAAAAAGGTAGAAAACCGCTCATAAAAAAAAGTTGAAAAATGTAGCTATACTTACGTAAGGGCCTTCACTTTGATGGATTAGTACCATGACCTCATTTGTACGTGAAACGCGACTCTGAATGTAGAGTCAACTAGGACAAGTGAAAGGATATTTTCTATTTTGTAGAACATGATAATAAACCAACATATTTGATTTACAATGAAAGTGTGGCTTTAAAAAAAAATAACAACAACATAAAATTGCCTTATGAATTTTATTTCGTTTTTTTTTTTTTTTTTTTGTGTGTTTTTTCGTTCATGTCGCCCGGGACAAGAGTGTCAGAAGTTAAAGTGGCCCGCTGGTCAAAATAGATTGAGAATCACTGACGTAGACAGTAGAGTGTAGTGTGTAGACAAAGAAAAAGTAATAAAAGAGAAACATGAACCGAAAGTTCATAAGAAACATGAAACACCTGGCAACGTGGGAAGCGTGGTCGAGAGGCTAAGTGCGGCTTGAGCTTGGCCTGGCTTGGCTACCTAGAAGGGGGCTCGAGGTTCAACACCCGACTCGGGCAGAGTTGTGTTTACTGAGCGCCCAAAGGCAGCACGGGAAACCCCCTAGATACCCCCTCCCCCCCCCCACTGGTCCACAAATGAGATTGGACCAAAGCGCTCTGAGCATGCTATCTGCATGAAAGTAGCGCTATATAAAAGCTATAATAATAATAATAATAATAACTTGTGTCCATGTCAGCAGAAGTGAGAGAGCCCACTCATTGACGAACTAAAACAGTCACGGGAAGTAAAGACTTGAAGCTTGTCTTCTATCCAGTCAGTTTCTACTAATCATGAAAATAATGGGTTCGGGGCGCGGTGGCTGAGTGGCTAACTTTTTGGCTTCCTAACATGGGGTCCTGGGTTTGAATCTCGGTGAATCTCCTACCCAAGAAACTCCTCTGCCCAATACATCACAAGATCTGAACTGAGACCTTTAAACTTTAAATAGCTTATTGTGCCATTTTACGTGTCAAAAGACCACATTTTGTCTTTGCAAATTCTCATGTGACTTAAGACTGCATCAAACAAAACTGCCTCTATAATCACCAGACGCCGTAGCACTTTCTCCCTTCTTTCGACTTCTTGTAATTGTACCAACCGCAATCCAGGACTCTGGATATATAAACATATATCAAATTGTAATAGCAATTTTCCCCAGTAGAATAAAAGAAAATATTACGATTGTTTAAATCAGTGATTCCCAAAGTGGTCCATATGGACCCCCAGGGGTCCACGAGGACTTCCAAGGGGTCCACGAAAGTGAAAAAAAGAATTGGGGGTCCATGACATGCTAATGGGGGTCCACAAGAGATTTTGAGTTTAATATAAATCTCACATTAATATCACCTAATATATCATACAAATATACATTATTTATACTTTATTATAGCTAGCCATTAAATATCTATTGTTATATTGGAATGAAAAACATAATAAATTTTAATACCTCATTTAAATAGCATAATTCGTCTAGAGATAATTAATATTTATTTAACATGGCTGAATCTAAATATAAAATAGACGGTGGTGTTAATTTCTAAAAATTTTTCTTCTTTTCTCGTCGAACTTATATTGTGTCTTTTATTTAACAACATTTTATGTAATGACACCTTGAAACCACCTAAGCTGGGTGATCATTAGAGACAAAGCCACTCTGATAAGATTTGAAAAACTATTGAACACTCCATGACAAAGATAAGAAAAGATCTTTAAATGACAAAATATTTGTTTTCATTTTTTAAAGTAAAATATAATGGTTTGCTGTGTCTTAAAATATCTTGCAAAATTATGAAAACGACAAACAATTGGTGAAATAAATGAATGATTTAGCCTGCCGCTGAAGTTTTTAAAACTATTTTGTACACAAACCTGTATCTAATATTTGCTAAGAATATTTCTAAGCAACAAATAGTTCAAAGGTCTATAGATGAACCAAGTTGTGTCTGTATTTATGGATAAAGAAATTTACGACAAAATTTCTTTGTGTTAAAACTGATAATTGACAATAAAGTTGAATACACATTTAATGTTTTGAAGAAATCGTTCGAATAAAAAGCAAACCCTGTAATTATTATATCAGTAGCAACAAATGGAGCACCTTTCATGGTTGGGAACTACTAGGGATAGTGTACCTGGGTGTTACTAATACTCTAAATAACGGGAAATGTGAGCAGGTAAGGTGACCACCGAACGCCCGTCCAGGCATCATGTGTTGTTTTATTTAGGAGGCATCAGAGTTTGTCAAACTTTGAAGGACTATTTTTATATTAGTCAAGAAAAAATTTTAACTGTTGGTGAACTTTGCTGATTCGCTAGCCTGATAACCGTTAGCTCCAGTGCTCTTTTTTCTTCTCTGTGGTAGTCATAGAGCTTATTAGTTATAAGGATCTTAATTTTGACCTAAATTGTTGCGATGTGCCTAAAATCAAAATCAAACAAATCACTATATTTTAAATTATTTTTCTCCTTTGGGCCATTCAATGAGTATTCCAGCTCCTTCGTTTGTGGTGGCTTTCTGAGAACAATCCATGAAAACTCTGTTAGGGCAATGGTATTGTAGAAGAGTTCACTAAATTTTTGAGCTCTGTTGGAATATAGCTAAATTTTTCTTTCTTCTAATGTAAGTCTTTTGAAACAACATATTTCTGCAAACAACTGTACAGCTGGCCGAGTCAACTTCTCTGGTAATGATGTATTTTTTTTTATTCAAATTATTATGGCTCAACAAATCCACGAAAAACAGCTCTTTGTGAAACTTTTTACTAAAACAACAAATCTCTATATGAAAAATAATCTCCGTAGCAATGGAAGTCGAGCTTGCAAGCCTTTAAAAACAAAACGTTTCTTATGCGTTTAGTGATAGTTAACGATACATATTAACTGTTACATAATGGGTTTAAATTTCAATTTTGTTAATAAATTTATTGTAAAAAAAATGAATTGAACTTAAAATATAGTTTTAAATTACTATTTCACTCCTCATGTCACTGGTTGGAAATTATTTAAACAAAATGTGTAATTTGAAATTGATGAATTTTCAAAAATTCAATATAACTTAAGCAGGGGGTCCACGGAAAACCAGAAAACATGTCAAGGGGTCCACGAGACAAAAAAGTTTGGGAACCACTGGTTTAAATGATGCAAATTTAATAAAGCTAATGTAAACATATTAAAGATAGAATATATAATCAATTATCAATGCTTTCCTTCGGGTACTAAATGGTGATAAACAATCTTTGGATGAATTTTAATTTCTTAATCAGTCATGGTTTATTTTATTTGAAAATATCTACAAATTAGTAGATATTAAATGAATTGTAGTTCCTTTACCACTCATGTCTTTTTTTTAAGTCTACAACTATTAGATATTCATTGAATTGTAATTTCTTGACCAATCATGTTTTTTTTTTTTTGGGAGGCGCGGTGGCTGAGCGGTAAAGCGCTTGTCTTCTAAAGACTGAAGGCTGGGATTTTTATTTCGGGATCCTTGGGCGCCTCTGAGCCCACCCAGCTTTAATGGGTACCTGACATTAGTTGGGGAAAAGTAAAGGCGATTGGTCGTTGTGCTGGCCACATGCCTCGTTAACCGTAGGCCACAGAATCATCATCTGCACTATAGACCAAAAGGTCTGAAAGGGAAACTTTTTTTTTTTTTTTTATTATTATTATTACACAATTTTAGATATTAAATGAATTGTAATTTCTTGAAAAAAAAATGGATGAATGTCTGGGCATTATCTATGGTCCAGTGGCGTAGCAAGGTATCAGTGGGCCCGGGTTCAAGAATATCTTGGTGGGACCCTACCACAAGTAAGTTGAATGTATAGTGTGACAGAACAATTTAGGAATCTCAATGTATGGGTATGTTAACCAAAGCACATTCCAATACTTTCTGCTTTATGTAAATTTTCCTTCTCATTTTTTCAACATTCCCAACGCAATGCTGACTGCGCTTACAATTTTATTTACCTTTAATTGCTGCAGCTTCCATGCGTTTTTTTTAGAAACAAAAAGAGCTTTGGTACATTAAAACATTATAATATCATTGTTGTGAGAGCATCATTCCTTCACGACCACATTATGCGCAAAAGTATTTGAGTATATTATTTACTTTGCTCTTCCTATTGGATTCAAGCCGCGCCCATCTTGAGAGCAAAAAACACATACCAAGTCGTAGAAATCTGCAACGTCTTGAACACAGCTGACGGAATCATTTGAGACCACGTTTAAGTCGTGGTTAGCATAATGAACATAATGCACGAGCGGGTTCTTTTGATGAAGCAATACCCGAAGACCATTGTAGATTCTACTATCCACTTATATTGGAAGCATCATCATAGCCTTAGCCTCACAGTTTATTTAAAGATAAATTGGGATTATTCATTACTTGGAACATTTGTTCCGCCAATTCTGCAGACGCCTGGTTCTTACAAAAAACGAACAACTAGAAATGATTCTCTAATTGCTATTTTTGGGGTATTCCGTCATAGAGATCACAGAACAGTTGTTTTTTTTACAATCATGCTAATTTGATCAACTGTAAATATGTCTTGAGTGCTCTCAACAGTGATGAAGACTTCCGAGGACGCTGTTATCCTAAATTAATATCATACACTGTTTCAAAGTATCTACTTCATTAGCTCGGATTCAAAAGTTAAAGATTCACAACTTTTAAGATGCTTTTTGTTTCACTTGCTTCACTTTTTTTTTCTTTAAAAAAAAAAGGAAACTTCAAACTTTGCGTTATTTAATTTTAGCTTTGTCATCATAGGAATCCGTGAACCTTAGCCTCTTTTTTTTGTACCCCTTTTTTGGGCTTTAAATGCCTCTTTTGGGGCCTTCCTGCTTCTTTTGTGGGCTTTTTTTTTTACATATGTACTTTTTTTTAAGTAATAATAGCAAAGACATGCTACATAGCTATTGAGCCCATCATATACAGGAAAATGATACAAGATTACAAATTAACAACTAAAGGATATTATTAAATTGGTTGTTTTTTTATGCGTTTTTATTTATATAACTTTTTATTTTGTTGAGATTATAGAAAATTGTTAGGATATAAATGATTTGACATTGCACCTTATATATATACTAAAAAAAAAAGAAACATATTAAGCTTTGAGAAAAAAGAATAATTAACACTGTTTCGAAATTTTGAATTCGTGAAATAGTGTCTTTCGTAAGTTCTGTCGTTGGCTCCAACAAGTCAAGAGTCATGGACTCAAGTGCAATGAACCCATTTGCGCCATTGTTGCTACTCTATGGGCCCATGATGGTCGTGGGCCCGGGTTCATTGAACCCCTTCGCGCCATGGATGCTACGCCCCTGCTATGGTCAACTCCCCTTTACATACAGAGGCCAAGATCAATACTAGGACTAATTGCTAATAACAAGAGAACAGCGCTGCCAGAAGAAAAGCGTTAGAGAAGAAAAGCAAGGCCCATGGCCCACTAGCTGCCCAGTGTGTAGCCGAACATTCCGGACTCACATAGGTTTCATCAGTCACATGAGGAGGCTTAAAACCCCAGTGTAAAGCCCTCAGCAAACTTGATGACAAAAGTGGCCATCATCGAACCACGATGGACGCACTATATGTAAGGGAGACAATTATTTTAATCTTGATTTAGTCAAAAAAAATGAATTGTCTACCTTACATTGCAACAACTAAAAATTGTCTTAGATCTATTTTATTGGAAATAATAGCGAACTTTTGTCGATCAAGTTAGTACAATCCAGTACAATGTATATATATCTAGAAATTTTAGAAATTGATGTCCAAATGCCTAGTACACCATTACTCACCTGTTCTTCTTCCACTTCAATATGGCTGAGAGATAACATTATCGTAATCTTCTTGAAAGGAAAAATAATTACATAAGACAAGATTGAGGGCGCGGTGGCTGAGCGGTAAAGCGCTTGGCTTCCGTACTGGAGGACCCGGGTTCGAATCCTGGTGAAGACTGGGATTTTTATTTCGGGATTTTTGGGCACCCTTGAGTCCACCCAGATCTAATGGGTTCCCTGACATTAGTTGGGGAAAAGAAAAGGCGGTTGGTCGTTGTGTTGGCCACATGACACACTCGTTAACCGTGGGCCATAGAATCAGATGACCTTTACATCATCTGCCCTATAGACCATAAGGTCTGAAGGGGGAACTTTTTACTTTACTAAGATAAGATTATTTTATGATGGAATATCTGTAATGTATAAGATATAAGATATAAATGAATATCTGTGATTTATAGGATAAGTTTATGTTATACAGGAATATCTGTGATTTATAAGATAAGATTATCTTATTAAGAAATTTCTGTGGTTTATTAAGCAAGATTATCTTGTGATTGTATGTTTGTGATTTATAAGCTAAGTTTTCCTTTCGAGATTAGATCTCATACCAGAACATCAATGATCTATCAAACGACTGGGAAAAATGATCTTAGAACAAGTTGAATTCGACTATAACAGAAATACAATTGTTTGCTTTACACTTTACACTGTGTTTTAACGGGTTAGTTAGTTGACCACGTCGAGCAACAGCTTTGTGTGCGTGACTTGTGACAAAATAAATAGGTCACTGCCATAGATATTACGACTCAAGTTAATACCTGAAATATGTTGTAAAAAAATATTTTTTTATACAGTTTTAAATTTTCAAAAAAAAAAACACAGATGTAGATTAATTTATTGGAAGGGCGGGGTGTCAAATTATAAGGTGCCATGATATATGTTGGCGTCCTTTCCCCATGCAATGTCAGCCATGGACTATTTAAATCTTGTCAAGGTATTAGATTTGTTAAACATTGAAATTCTGTATTTCAATTTAGGTAGTAAGGGGTGGGGGAAAGCGGTTGGTGGAAGGACAGGCTCGTACTTTAAAATAGAAATCGGGTCACGTGTCGTCATTGTTGACCTTTAAATCAGCTTTCGGCCACGGGTTGGATTTTCCAGTGTAGAGCTCTGCTGACGTCATCGGTAGGACGTCCGGGGAGTCTCAAAGTATGTTATAACTGTTAATGCCATTCTGAGCGGGATCACCCCCAGAACAACGGAGCACATAATAATAATAATAATAATAATCTTTATTGTCCATAAGGAAATTTGTCTTACAATTTGTGCATTATACCAAACAAAACATTGATAACTATAAAGAGAAACAAAATGTTCATTCACACCAGACTCACTCACAATGTACATGTCAAAAGTTTACATCAGATTGTTTCTGTTTAATGATTTAATTGCCAGAGGAACAAAAGAGTTTTTGTGTCTGTTTGTCTTTGATATCGGTGTCTTGTATCTCTTTTGTGATGGTAAAATCCAAAGGGTGATTTCTTATTTCTAGAATCTTTTTAGATTTTGTAAGGATATTTGTCTCAAACAGCTGCCCAAGCGGGTTTTGTTTTTTGCCAATGACTTTACTAGCAGCATTTAGGATTCTCTGGAGTTTATTTTTATTCTTAGTGTTTAGATTGCCATACCAGGCAGTGATATTAAAATGTAAAACATTGCCGATGTGAGCGTGATAAAACATAGCCAAAACCTTTTCACTAACATTAAACGATGACAGTTTTCTCAGTAATCGTAATCTTTGCTGCTCTTTTTTGCTGATATAATCAGTATTTGCCGTAAAATTTAGTTTATTGTCTAAGATTGTACCAAGGTATTTAAAGGTTTGCACTATTTCAATAGTCTCTCCAGCTACAGTAACAATATCATTTTCAATCTTTCCCCTACGAAAATCGATTATCATCTCCTTGGGTTTTTTTTACATTTAATAATAAAAAATTATCTTTACAGTACTTTTCAATGTGTTCTATTTCTCTGAAATACTCTCTTACGTTTGAATTCTCTGAGAGTTGTGCTATTTTCCTTTCCTGTCTGTCCCCACTGACATATGATCTTCTCTTTTTAATGATTTCCCGTTTAATTTTTGCAGTGACCCATGGTTTGTTGTTGGGGTATATCTGCTAAGTTAGTGACATGGGCCTGAGGTAGCGTTTGTGTAACAAGAAGAGATTTACAAGGTCTGTGTAAAGTGCGTGTAACACATCAAGTCATGTGTCGTCGTGTTTTAGAATAAAATATTTTAAAAACTCGATAGATCCATTCTAAGTCAGTATTTCATTCGTTAGCGGGGTGTTGGCGATGAACAGTTTGAGAACACTCGACTACCTTATTGAGTCTAGCTACTAATGTGAATGAACTAACTGACGTCATGATAGGAAATTTAAATCAAAAGGTTATGAATGGTGGTTTTTGGTTTCTATGTTACGTTCACATGTAGGTCAGGATATAGACAAAGGAAGGGGGATAATTGAAAGACGTCCTTTAAAGACGTTGTAGTCTGTGACTTGACGTACGTTGATTAGGATTTAATTAAATTATAGTCTTTTTTTTTAATCTGTGAGAGTCAATCAATTACAATGATACGCCAAAGAAGTTATTTATAGACATGAGAGGACGTACTTTATGGTGCTTGAAAATCTTTCTCGAATACCTTGTTTTTTTTTTTCGTAAGATTTATCTGTAATCTCTCAACGTTTTCTATTTCTTTTATTTTTTATCCTTCTCTCATTCTCTTCTCTATCTTTTTCTCTCCCTCTTTCTCTTTTCTCTCTTTCTTTCACTTTTTCTCTTACTCTTTTCTCTCCTTCTCTCTCTTCTCACATTCTCTTTTCTTTTTTCTTTTCTTCTCCATCTCTTTTTCTTTTTCTCTCCCTTTTTCTTTTTTTTTTTTGTCTTTTTCTTTATCTCCCTTACTCTCTTTCTCTCTCATTCTCTCTCTCTCTCTCTCTCAAATTTTCTCCATTTTTCTTTATTTCACTCTATACACTTTACCGCAATTTATTTTTGCTTTTTAAACTTAATGATAAATTTTTGTTTAGATCGAGACATTAACGTTTGTACACAAGGAGAGGGGGGGGGGTTCCAGTAAAGTTTCCACAATAACCGCTTTATGTCGTGATGTTGTTGGTCAGTCGTTGACTTGTAGCAGCAGATAGTTAGTACAACCAAACCCTCTCGCCTTTCACGGGCCCTGCAAATTACATGTAGCATATCACTATTAGTCAGGGCTCTTGTCACAGACTTTTAAAGATGTAGGACTTAGAGGGTTAACATATTTAGTGTAGATGTAGGACTTAAAGGGTTTACATATTTAGTGTAGATGTAGGACTTAAAGGGTTAACATATTTAGTGTAGATGTAGGACTTAAATGGTTAACATATTTAGTGTAGATGTAGGACTTAAAGGGTTAACACGTTTAGTGTAGATGTAGGACTTAAAGGGTTAACATATTTAGTGTAGATGTAGGACTTAAAGGGTTAACATATTTAGTGTAGATGTAGGACTTAAAAGGTTAACATGTTTAGTGTAGATATAGGACTTAAAGGGTTAACATATTTATTGTATTGTAGGACTTAAAAGGTTAACATATTTAGTGTAGATGTAGGACTTAAAGGGTTAACATATTTAGTGTAGATGTAGGACTTAAAAGGTTAACATGTTTAGTGTAGATGTAGGACTTAAAGGGTTAACATATTTATTGTATTGTAGGACTTAAAAGGTTAACATGTTTAGTGTAGATGTAGGACTTAATGGGTTAACATATTTATTGTATTGTAGGACTGACATAGCTTGAATTACTCTACTGGCGCTTATTGCATTTATAGCTTATAATAATAGGCTTGTCTTCGAGTCCGAAGATTAGTGAGGAATACAGTGTTTCCCGTGGCTGTGCAGTCCCAGCTGTGATCTACATATTTTGCCACATCCAGGGCAAGCAAAACCATTGTCCGCAGGTGGTCGGTTTAGATTTTCTTTTCGTCGTCTGCGTTTGTCCTCGGCGGCAGATTTTCTTTTGGTCTCAAATGTGTATCCCGCGGCCTTTGTGAGTGACCTCCAGCTGTCTCGTTCCGACGCCGCATGCAGCCAGGTGCTCTCTTCTATGTCAGCCAAGGAAAGTTGACGCCTAAGCTGGTCTTTGAAGCGTTTCCGTGGGGCGCCTCTGTTACGTCGACCACCTTTTAGCTCACCAAAAAAGACTGCCTTTGGCATACGTTCGTCTCCCATACGGGATACGTGCCCTGCCCAGCGTAGCTGTCGGACCATAAGAAGTCCCTCTATACTGTCCATACCAGCGTTCGCAAGGACATCGCTGTTTGTAGTGCGGTCTTGCCATCGTATGTCCATGATGGAGCGCAAGCATCTTTCGTGAAAGCGCTCAAGGAGTCTTAGCTGTTTTCTATATAGTGTCCATGTCTCAGAGCCATATAGGAGGGTTGAGAGAACCACCGCCTGGTAGACATTTATTTTTGTAGGCAGGCGAAGCGATTTGTTCTTCCAAACTCTCGCCTGTAGGCGTCCAAAGGCGTTACTGGCCTTGGCCAGACGGTTATCAACTTCCCTTGAAAGTGAGGCGCCATTTGACACTATGCTACCAAGATATGTGAAGTGGTCTACCACGTTAAGGGGCTGTCCGTTTACTGTGATCCTTGGTGCTCAGTATGTTTCATTGGGTGACTTCTGGAACATGACTTCTGTTTTCCCGAGGTTTATAGATAAGCCGAAAGAGGTGGCAGCGTAGGCAAATTCGTTTACCGCGTTCTGGAGGTCATTTTCATTGTGAGCTAGCAGGGCGCAATCATCGGCATAGAGAAGCTCCGTTATGACCATCTCCTTTGTTTTTGTGTGGGATAGCTTACCATACATGTTGTATAATAAATGTGGATATGATGTGAATGATGATCTAATAAAATTAAAAGTTATAGTTGTTACTGTAGGGGGCGCGGTGGTCGAATGGTTAAGCGCTCGGCCTCCGAACCTGAGGTCCTGGGTTCGAATCCCGGTGAAGACAGGGATTTTGAATTCCGGGATTTTTAGGGCGCCCCTGAGTCCACCCAACTCTAATGGGTACCTGAATTTAGTTGGGGAAAGTAAAGGCGGTTGGTCGTTGTGCTGGCCACATAACACCCTGCTCATTAACCGTCGGCCAAAGAAACAGATGACCTTAACATCATCTGCCCCATAGATCGCAAGGTCTGAAGGGGACACTTTACTTTTACTTTACTTAGTTGTTACTGTGAAAAAAAAATTAGAAGAGGGCCCTCGCAAGCATCCGTGAAATTGGATCCCGCTATTTAATATGCCGGCCATGCATACAATTTTTTCAACACAGACACGCGTGTACTCCCTGAGTCTAATGACTGTAGGCATAGATCTATTACTTAAAACAGATCTACGTTCAATGTAGAAGTCTAGTTTTAATAAAAAGGCCTACATTTACACTCTCAATATAATGTGTCATACTATTCAATAATCGTAATATAAACGAATACTTTTAATTTATTTTGTACTTATTGCTTCTGTACTAATGATTTTAAAAAATACCATTCCATTGCCAGAGTTACCCCGCATGATGTTCGATAGGGTTAGGGTTAGGGGGTTAGGGTTTAGTTGTTTTGTTAGAAATGCTACAAAGTCAGTCATTTCAAGGAGTAACAGTTAACCAGTAATGTAGACATAGCAATAAACAACATTGACACATATTAAATATTTGTTTGTTTGTTTGTTTAATTACGGACTTCAGATTTGAAGATTATTACGTCCTAGACCAACCCCCCCCCCCCCGCAGGACATTTGCAAAAGAAATCAAACAGAACATTTTTTTAATGCTTTCGTTTGACTCGTAGCGAGAGTCGTAGCTCCCCTAGATCAACTCTCTGTCTGTCTTGGTAAGCCTTCAATACAGTAGCTATTAATTATCGCCATCATTTGGGGACCTGAGGGGGTGACCTCTTTGGGGGCTCTTAATTTGGCATTATATGTAATATTTAATGTAAAAAAAAACTTGAACACTCAATAGGGGGGGGGGCCTCAAGTGGGGGCCCGGGGGGGGGTCAAATTCTACCCCCTCTCCCTTCACCATAGATCCACGGGTTTCGTAGCGCCCCTGTCTCACCAATCTGTCTTGGCAAGCCTTCAGTAGGACCTAGTTGTACTTGTACATGGACATTCGCTTGTTATAAACCCTACTCTCCCACTTCTTCTAATCACTATAGCCACGTTCAAGATTTCAAAACTAAGTTGGAAAAAACATCGTATCCTCTAAACACAAAGTACTGGTCTACTGTACAGTGATGCCCAAACTGACCGGGGGTGGCCGGCATTTTAATTTCCGATACGCGGCCCAAATTAATGATGAGATAGAAAAACGAAATGAAATTAACCTGAAACTGGCCTATCAGAAACCCGTGGATCTAGTACTTACATTAATTAATGACCTATATAAAGTATATTTTTACGTGACTAATACTATTCTCATTTCTGTACTTAAACTGTGAAAAACATTGTAGCTATCTTTACAAATAAAATTTGTTGCTTTCTTATCATGTTCCACATAAAGTCAACATCCGTTCATTTTCCATAGTAGTTTAATACATTCAGAGTCCAATTTTATAAACACACAAATGTTAAAGGTCGTGGTACCAATTCATCCGAGACAAAAAGAAGTCCCTAACGTAGGCTAGGTAAGGATCAATTTTTCCTTTTTTTTTTTTATAGTCGATTTTCTACACTTTGAACCGACATTTCGGCGGCCGATTAAACCACGTCGCGGGCCGGATGTGGCCCGCGGGCCGAATTTTGATTATCACTTGTGTACTACAAAAAGCTACATTATAAAGACACTACTATTTCAGGATCTATTCTGAAGGTCACTCTATTTGCTAGCGCATTCATCCATTTAACATTCTTATGTCTGACCAAAAAAACAAAATGCCTTCGTGGATATTATTGGTGGCAGCTGAGCCGTGGCAACGTAAATAAATCCGGACACAGCCGGTTTCGGCTAGTTTAAAAATAGAAGCCAGTCTCCAAGATAACATTACAACTTATGCCCGTACGCTGTGGATCTAGCTATGACTACTTTGAAAATGTGTCTAGTGTTATCCTTACAAATAACCACAAAATAACATCATCTGTTGTTCTCCTTTCCTTGTGCTGCTAGGTCTACTTTCAGATTGACACAACACAGAATTGTAAAAAAAAAAAAAACGCAAGCTAAAAATCTATATGTCCATATTACAAGGTCTCCGGGCCTCGCAAAATCTTCCTTCAGGGAACATTACCAGGAAAAAAAGAAGAAGAGGAAGACAAAAAAAAGGCGATGGGAGGACAACATGAAAAAATTAGCCTGCCATTGCAAGAGGTTCTTATTCTAACTAAAGCAAAGGACAGAGAGAAATGGAGAAAGACGGTCGGTGAATCTTGTATTGTGCCCCAAAGGTCCGACTGATTAGGTAAAGGTAACGATTCAGGAAGATGAAATTCGGAACTAACGAAACATGCGAATGTCGAGTGTCACCTGTGTCAAGGTATGGGCAAACCAGGAGACTCAATGACATTTTTTTAGAGAGAAATTGCGAAAAGTGGGCAAAATCTCAGACAAAGCAGAACTCTATGATTCTTTGTCATACTAGCCTCGTTCTCATCATAGCAGAACCATAGACATAAATAAATATAGACTGGCCAATAAGAGAGTTTTATGAAGGGAAAATTTGTGATTTGCAAATTTGTGTACTGTATAGTAAAATACAGCAGGAGCAGTATGAAAGTGAAGTATTCATATGTATTTCAGCCATAACCTATATAAGTATTAGAATATTTTCACTAGTGTGTTTTTTTTTTATCTCTTAGCGTGACTGTAATGTTAATTAATCATAATGTTCTTTTTTTGTTCTGAAACTGTTTTTTAATTTTAGTTTATTTGGACATTCTGCTGAAAAAAAATCCTTAATTTCACTAATTCAAAGTTAAGGACTGAATCTGTTACTTCCTTTTCCCAGTCTATATTTATTTATGTCTATGAGCAGAACCCTGTGGTTCTCTGTTATACTAGCCTCGTTCTCATCATAGCAGAACTCTATGGTTCT
>JADKLZ010005243.1:34235-47791 GCA_021533235.1 Biomphalaria straminea | reverse complement strand
AATACTCGCCATTTAAATATATTATTAGTAAAGGTAACAAGATACCTAGAATTCCCTGTATACAGGGGCGGCCTTAGCAGTGCGACGGGCCCTGGACCCTAGTCTTGTGCGGGGCCCTGAGCCGTAAGGGTAGACTATATATAAACCGCACCACATCACGCTCACGGGCTAATCCGTCTCGAACGCTGTCATGGGCCCCCAACAATAACAATTCAGTATGTCCGCTTTTAACACTGTGGGCCTTATTTTTATTACAAAATGGAATATTACTTATGTACTGTTTGCCTACTGTTGTATATACTTCATTGTTATTGTTCTGCATAAAAGATTTCCTTTGAAGTTTAAAAAGTTTAAAAGAAAATACTTCCATGGCCTCAAGATGTCTATGCACAGAAGCATATAAAACACTTAGGCGGAAGTAATCAATCCAAAGAGTTTATTTTGTATTCAAACATTACGTCTAATCGGATTTTATTAGAAAAATGTGTAGTGATCAAGTTTGTTACAATAAAATCTCCGATCGCGGGGCCCCCACAGGCGCTCCACTTGCCACCTCTAAGGCCGCTACTGCTGTATATCATACAGTTTTATTCGTGGCAACAAAGAGAGTAATACTCTTTGTTTTTGCTGCAAGAACATGTTTGAACTCTTTAATCGGCAACAAATTTATTTAAGATTTGTATTTCAAAATGTAAAACTGACTTTAAAAAAACAACTTTGATCTCTGTGGGAAAATTTTTTTTTAAAATGTCAACAAAGTCAACGTACTGATAGACCTAGGTCTAGATTTAGTATTTGATATAAATATAATCCATAAATGTTGAAAAAAAATACACCCGTTGACACTATTTGTCAATCAAATATATTAATTTCTGTATTTTGAAACACCCATTTGGGGGCCCCCCATAGGCGGGGGCCCGGGGGGATTTTCAAAACCTCCCCCCCCCCTCCCTACGCTACGCCACTGATAGGTGTTGCTTGTGGTCCAGACCCTTTTGTTGACAACCTATATCATAATAAACAAACTCATGCCAGATTAACCTTATAGAGTTATGGCTTGTAGTCCCGCCACCCCTCCTAATAAAAATTCTTCTCTAAGTAAACAAACTCAATTCCCTCATAAGTTGTGACCTCTAGACAGTGTCAACACGTTGACATCTGTTTAAACGTGGTCAGCTGGCTATCTGTGAACTCAATGTTATGGACGAAACAAACAAAAGGAGGTGGGGGCTGCTCATCTCTACCTCTACCTCTACCCGCACATCTAGACAGAATATCAGCATGACTTGGTTAAGGACTATCACATGTTTACTCGACCACTCAAAGGTCAAGACAAGCTTTAACTTTAAGACTGTCTCAGACATCGCTGCTACGTATGTAATGCGAATTTACAATGTACGGTTTTATTTCTATTTAGATTAACACGCCTTGTCTTTGTACTAAAAAATCTTTGGTGTATAGTCATAGTTTATTGTTTTAAAAAACAAATTCTTTTATTTGAAACAAAAAAGTTAATGTTTTTCAGAACTGACATTATTGAATCATGTCCACTTTATGAATATTTTTATATTTTTATCAACATGGAAATTTAGTTTAAACTTCTTGTTGGCCATCGTTTATCAGCGTCGACTACCTTTATATTGTTTGTCTTTCGCCTGTGTTGTTTCGACATTTAAGTGTTACCTCCGTTTGTCGTATCTGGAAAAGACTTAGCGCGCAGAGGCGCCTAACAATATTAAAAGAAATACAGGTACTACGCTGTAGTTTTTACTATCCGTTAGTGATATTCGACCGGAGCCGGATATTGCCGGATAGTGAAAAAGTGCCGAATATTCGGCTGGAGCCGGAGCGACTATCCAGTACACCCTAAGACAAACACAGCGGATACACAATTGAGACCAAAAGAAAATCCGCATTCGAGGAAAGACGCAGATGCGAAAAGAAAATCTTAATCGACCTCCGGTGGACAATTGTTATTCTTGCTTTGAAAGTAACAAAACATGTAGGTCACAGCTGGGGCTGCGTAGCCACGGGAAATACTGCGTTCCTCATTAATCTTCTACTTGAAGACTTTATTATTATTATTTTGCTGGTGAATTATTACCATGTGTTCACGCTTCGGTGTCTACTGTCCAGTACCAAAATAAAGGAAATAGTCATAACACTGCTTCTTCTCTAGCCTTACTTGCTCACATTGAACAAGATATCTAGCTAGTGGTGAGCAAGTTTGCGTACGCTGCAGCCTCTTTTGATTTAACCCTAAACCTCGGTAAAAAGCCTATGGTTAGGGGTTGGTGACGGAGGCTCAGGAGAGATCTGAATGGAGGGATGTGTTAAAGCAGGCAATATCTCTTCATGGGCTGTAGCACCACTGCAAAGACTTTATTCCAAGCCAATAATAGTAGGCCTACGATAGATTTACGTAAAAGATGCATTGTAAAACTTTAAGACAGACGTGAGCTGTGGCTTGTCCAGACTTTAGGAGGACTTTATATTTAATTGCAAAATACAATTATATTTAGAAGTAACAGAACACTGAAGCAACTCTTCAGATTAGTAATCTTTATCCGATCGTTCATTTTTCGTAATTACAAAAATATTCCCAAAAGGGCTTTCGGGTATATAACCTTCCTTGAGAAATTATTTAACCGAACGAGGGGGCACATGGTACTCTTATCTTATACAATGCGGACTTGAATTAAAAAATAAGATGATTACGTCCTTTGCGTCATGCATTTAGTCATAAATGTTAACATATTGACTCAAATTCTGCCAAGTCACTGGTTTCCTGGCTTGCTCAGGCAACCTATTCCATGCTCTCTTGAAAAATATTTGCTCAGAGGTCTTCATTGAATAAAATTCGAGAATTACAACATATAATACAAATCCTTTCTTAAAGTACTTAAATTGAAAACTTCATTTCTTAGTGTCTTTTTTAGCACTAAGATGAGCTCACCTAAAAGTTATTAGGCTACAAATCTGAATTTAATATGGATTGAGGCGGTGATAGGTGGTTTAGACCAGATCAAATACTTAATGTAGGAAATAAAAAGAGATTATAGTGTATAGACATGTCGATAATCTCAGAACATAACTCATCCATAGTATTAATATATTCACCTGCTAGCTGATTATTTAAGTAGGGCCTACACTATCATACAACAAATGGAATGACTCTTTGCAGTTAATCAACAGTCTAGAACGTGTTGACACGAAATTCAGCTATTCGGGTATGTATGGTAAATATTTTAAAAGTTTAAATAGCAAAAGTTTTACAATTATCAAGTTAGTGTACTTGTCCAGTTTATTATTAGTTAAAACAGTAGTTCTCGCAAACTGAAAAAAAAAATTCTTGCATCCCATAACCAGGATGTGTAAATACATTTTAAAAGCGATCAACATATACCCTTTTTTTCTTTCCTCTATCCATTTTCGTCTAAATTAGTGAAGTGATAGAATTACAGTGTATTGAGAAAGCTAAAAGCATGTAATCGCACATATTATATTGTTAGTCTATATCAGCGGTCTCCAACCTTTTTTGGCCCACCGCCCCATTATCGTATTTTTTTCTATTAAAAATCCGTAGCGCCCCCTCTAAGAAAAACACTTACAAATATATATATAGCTCCTCCTTTGTGTACGAAGATGAGCACATTTCTCATTTACTATGGACTCGAAGATGGCTGTAAAGTCCAATCCTCGCTTGAAAAAGCCGGCCGCATATGTGGCATGGGTGGGTTTTGTCAGTTGCAGATAGGCCTGCTTCTTCTCTCTGCTTTCTGTTGTCTCGGCGACTATAGCACTGGCCACTCTACTTGCTTCAAATCTTGAGACTCCGAGGCTCACAGCTTCTCGCCATGTGGAGCGATCTAGAGCTAGTGCTTCCCAGCCATGAATGTCGATACCGCATTCCTTGAGGGCGTCTTTGTAGCGCTTGTATTGGTCGCCTTGGGAGCGCTTTCCTGTACATAACTCTCCATACAGAAGTCGCTTGGGAAGGCGATTTTCTGACATGCGGACTACATGTCCCGCCCATCGTAGTTGGTACCTTTTTACTGTCGCATTTATACTGTGCATGTTGGACAGCTTTAAAATTTCTGTGTCTGGTATGTGGTCAGACCAACGCACCTTATGGATACTCCTTAGACAGCGTAGATGGAAGGAGTTTTTTTTTGGTGTGGCGGGAGTATAGGGTCCATGACTCTGATCCATATAGGAGTGACGGGAGAACTACAGCACTGTAGACTTTCAGTTTTGTGGTTAAGCTGAGTCCTCTCCGTTGCCACACTTGTTCTTGAAGTCTGCCAAAAGCAGCACGTGCACGAGCAATACGGAAGTCAACCTCATCATGTAGGTTGGCGCTTGCTGATATGGTGCTTCCCAGATTACCTGTTACCTATCCCTTAGTCTGGTGGACCGTTGGGGCGCCAAGCAAGACATGTGGACCATCTTTCTCCAATCCTCTCTATCCTTTGCCCTGATTAAAACCTCGTTCAATGGTAGGCCTGTCCATTCTTTGATGTTGTCTTCCCACCGCTTTCTCTGTCTGCCTCTTCTTCTTTTTCCTGGAACTGTTCCCTGGAGGAAGGTCTTAGCGAGTCCCGAAGATCTTGTTACATGGCCATACATTTTAAGTTTTCGTTTCTTCACAGTATTTAGCAGGTCATCATGGGGTCCGATCGCTGCAGTAACCCTGTCTCTAATCTCTTGATTTGTGATGCGGTCTTTAAATGTGATGCCTAGGATCCTTCTGTAGCATCTCATTTCCATTGCTAGGATCCTCCTCTCTAGCTCTGCAGTCAGCGTCCAAGACTCACAAGCATATAGAAATGTGGCCATGACCAGGGAGCGCATCAGTCTGATTTTGGTGCCGAGGGCTAAGCCTTTGTCTTCCCAGATAGACACATTTTTTGACATTTGTTAGTTTCTGGCCATCTATGAGAATGTCTGGTTCTGTGACAGCTTTATTTGGAGGATTTTGATGCAGCACTTTTTTCTTGTTAACATTAATGGTGAGTTCAAAATTTGTGCAGGCATTAGCGAAGAGGGACAGGCTCTTTCGAAGGTCTTCTTCGTTTGCAGCGTTTAGGTCACAGTCATCTGCGAATAGCAGGTCTCTGATGCAGTCGAAGTTTATCTTGGTCTTTGCCTTGAGTCTCTGAGCACTAAATAAGCTTGCATCGGTGCGATACCGTATGTCAACTCCAAAACTTTTTCTGCAGAAGGCATCTTCCAGCACTTACAAATAATCGTGATAAGGCAAATATGTACAAAATGTCATTCATTTATTAATTTTTATGCAGTAAATAACAATTATCCCGAATGGAAGACGACAGCAAGCCAAAGGCGATCTTCTTTGGCGAGATTAGAGTAGGACGGAGATAAAGAGGTGCCCCACTCAGGTACCGTTTCACCATCACTGGCATACAGAAATACCTGGCAGCATTCTCTGGGAGCAGATGGCTTGTGAGAGAGGCAGTTGGAGAGCTCTCCAGATGCGGGACAAACATTTGAGACTCAAAGAAAAGTTATTATTGAAGAAAGGCGCAAAAGACGGAAAAAATAACAAATTGACCGCCAGCAGACAACAGCCTTGTCTGCTCAAAATTCGGGAAAATATGCAAGTCGCAACTGGGTTTGCGGAGTTATGTGAAACACTGCACTCAGCCTTAATCTTCAGAATCGAAGACATTGCCGTTATTATCATTATACAAAAAAAAAGAAAAAAACGGCGGCGCCAAAACGTCTTGCTAAATATATCTATAAAGTAAAAAGTTCCCCTTTCAGACCTTGTGGTCTATAGGGCAGATGATGTAAAAGTCATCTGATTCTGTGGCCCACGGTTAACGAGGGTGTCATGTGGTTAGCACAACGACCAACCGCCTTTACTTTTCCCCAACTAAGGTCAGGTACCCATTAGAGCTGGGTGGACTCAAGGGCGCCCGAAAATCCCGAAATAAAAATCCCAGCCTTCACCAGGATTTGAACCCAAGCCAAGCGCTTTACCGCTCAGCCACCACGCCCTCAAATATATCTATAATTAGGTTTTATTTTGATCTTACCCTAATGATATAATTAAGTAGACCTGTTATTATATATAAGACGAAGAAACGTGTTTGGTAATACCCTACGCCCTACACTATATTTTGTAAATCACAAAACGATCAAGAGACCATTTCTAAGTGAATGCACTTGTCATGTACAGTGCCATGTATGAAATATCTAATTTAATTATAGAAGTGAAGCTAGGTGCTGAAACATATGATAATACATACATATTAAATACAGGAGTCCAGTGTCTGCCAAAAGTACGCCACAGCCGCATCACAGCATAATCTAGTCTATACATTGACTACACTAAATCCACACCATGAGATGTGTTTTAATTCTCTTGTTGTCTGTTGTTGTGTTTAGCTTCAGTTTCGGTAAGTTTTGCTGAAACCTAGTATATAGTATTATTTTTTTATATTTAATATTATTAATATATATACTTAAAACTTATTAATCTACTTTTCGATTGAGTATTTAGTAAATTTACAGCCACGGTCATACAAGCAAGTCGGCTAATAAAGGCATGTTAAATAGGGGTCGTGATTGCTTTTGTGAAGATTACTTCTTTATGTATTCCTCCCTTTCCAATCTTGCCTGTTCCTCAACTTTCTGTTTTTCTGTGAATAATACACTTAGTTGTGCTTTCTCCTGCGATGATAGAGTCTTTCTCAGCATCAAGAAGATAAAGTTGTAATAACAATAAACCAGCTAGTAACACTAGGTCAACTTAAGAACCCCAGCTAGAGGTTTACAGCTCCACCATATGTCCACCAATCAGAAAAAACAAAAATGTATTTTATAAGTATATAAAAATATTTTACAATTTTAGTTACAGTAAGATGTCATAATGACACTGATAAAATCTCACACACACAAAATACAGTGCTTATCCTGACTAAATAAGGTACAATTACAGAGCACTGTAATGAGTAATACTGCGACACAAACTATGGTCTAGAATCTGAAAAATATACTTTAACATGTACAGAAATCTGAGCCAATGATCAAAACGAATCCTTAAATACCTGGCAAAAGGTCGAGACGAACTCCAATAAACTGTCAGGTCTTGGTTTAATGAATAAAGTGAATTATTATTAAGTATTAATTTGTCTAGGTAGGCCTATTACAGTAATTTGAATTACGAATGTGTGTATGTTATAATTACTTTTATAAATTATTTTTGCTTTCGTCCTAAGTTCAGCCTGACATTCACACCATACACACCCAGTTGTGTATAAATCATTATGAGATGTGTACGATGATTATAAGAAATATGAATTTAATCTCATGATATATTTACAATATGGAAGTAGCCAGGATTTTTTTCGGGGGCTGGGGATTGAGGTGGATTTTTTTGTATATACGGCTGGATGTGAGTTTGGAAATAATTATTTTCTATTACATTCTGACCCTTTATTTTTTCTGAAGACGTTTATTGTGCCCTAGAATAGGTTATTACTGGATTTAGTGGAAAAATTGTAGACTTACCGTCCTTGCCAGCAAGGTTCTGGGAAGCGCGGAGAGCTGGTATTGAAAGCTAACAAAATGCATATTCTGAGGTATCTACTGTGCATTATATTGCTATTAAATGTTTTTATTTCAAAAACCTAATGTGCCATTTGCCAGCAAGCTGTTTTTTTTTTGATAATGTCTGAAGCCTATTCTCACATAGTCTTGGGACCTTTATGAAATCGTGGCGTGAAGTTGCACTAGGATGTCATAGTATCGCAACTCTTATCATGCGTAATTCATTTAT
Organism: Biomphalaria straminea; assembly: GCA_021533235.1. Lineage (NCBI taxonomy): Eukaryota > Metazoa > Mollusca > Gastropoda > Planorbidae > Biomphalaria > Biomphalaria straminea. Next base: position 39,984 of record JADKLZ010005243.1, on the reverse strand, counting down.
CGGAGAACATGACTCGCAAACCTCATGCTACGCTCTGTCACAACCTTACTATGGGGTTGAATTTGGTATAGGATTTCCTTGCTTTAGAACCGATCTCTATAACTGACTCCTAAAATCTGTCTAAACCATATTGTGGAGCCAGATTTAGCGTTTTTCAATTTCAGCAGAGGACTATTCACTGCACTTTATTAACGGAGCCCCGGCACTGGTAGAAATTTGTAATCTCTCTTGACTACGCTCTTGGAATTAGGTGACTGTAATTTGCTTTAGATTTTATATCGAAACAAGGTAAATTTATCGTCAAAATCATCTGTTGTGGCTTTAAAACTAAACAATCTCTGGAGTTGTTTTTTTTTAATTCAAAACCCCATTAAGCTACGGTCATAGAATTGGGTAACTGTAGTTTGCTTTAGAATAATTTTTAAGAGAGAGGTTTTTCACCTCAAAACGCTCCATATGGCGGATTTTAAACTGAAAGCCATCCGGAGGGGTTTCAAACTTTTAAAAAAGCATCTGATGGCGAGGGGTTTAAACTCAAAACCCTACATTAGCTTGGATTATTTTAGTGTGTAGTTAACTTTTTTTTTTAAGAATTATTTTTTTTAGCAACAAACACCTCTGAAGGGAGTTGAAACTAAAAAAAAACCCTTAAGCTATTGTCATAGATTTAAGAGTGTGTAATTCGCTTTTTTTATATTTAAAATGTATTTTTTAGCTTCAAACTCCGCCGGTGGGGAAAAAAAAATTAAAACCCCTTTGGCTACGATCACAGAATTTTGAGTGTGTAGTTTGCTTTTTTAAAAAACTCAAATCCCCGTAGTGACAACGGCCGTTATGCTTCTATGAGTAATGTCAAACAGTCAATGTCTTAGAAAACAAAACATAACAAAACAACATAATTACTATTGTGACCCTGTATTGTGCAGCACTGTTCGCCATCATATGCTTATTGATTGCCAGAGATACCAGGATGTTAGGGGAATATCTTTAGAGCGCACGATTTTAAAAACACTATTCGACAATGTCGACCCTGGGAAGGTATTGGGCTTTGTCTGGGAGGGGGGGGGGGCTGTTTACGAAGATTGGATTTGTGAAATTGTGAACATATAATATTTTCATAAGATTATTACTAAATTATTAAATTTTTTACTACCTTTACAATTTTACCTGTGAATAGACCTTACTTTTGATGATCAAACTGTATGGAAGTTAGCTCTTGTTATATAAAGGGATAATAATCCTTGAAGGATTACGGACACGACGTTGTCTAAATTGTGCCGATGTGCAAAAATTCATATTCTAACTAAAAAAAAAAATTACCTACACTAGTTCAAATGATTTGGAATGTAGTCCTCCTCAGGTTTCAGCCCTAATTTTTTTTTTTCATTAGCACTAATGTACTCACACAAGTGGTTTGATAGAGCACACATAATAATAAATCCAGTGAACAGAATGGTACCAGCGATCAAAGAATTATGCAACTGTGTGTTTTAGGTGGCTCAAAAATTGAAGAGTTAAGTGCCTTTATAGTAGGTAGTCTCTCTTTGTTATATGATATGGCTTGATATATAATTTATATATAGCCATTGAGCTGATAATGCACATATGTTTGCTGTGCAATATTAATGTTATTTGTTGATATAAAGAAAATGAAAATATCGGCACTGCCGTTCCTTTGGATACATCAGCTGCGTGGAGAGGGGGGAACTGATGTGTGGGCGACATCGTTCCGACCACAGCTTATGCCCAGGCATTCATCTCATTTCCATGAGATGATCCATAGTCGCTTTGCGACTGACGGTGGCCATAGAATATATAGCATTAGTTTTATTTACTCAATATATTATCTAGAATTAAAAAGAAAGACAGAAAAAAAATGAATGAAGAAAACTTTTTTTCTTGCCAACAATTCCTAATGTGTGTAGATCTATGTCTATATCCTTGTAACTGATTGTCATTAGGTAGATCATAACTTCTAATTCTCGTCAGGAGAACCTGAGACTGGAAATAAAAGGAAAAAAATTATAATGTATTGTAGCCCAGTAACATTTAGATCTATAAATAACATTGGTCACACATTTTGTTTTCGGGACATAGCCTATATTGGCTACATACATATCATGGACGTAGCGAGGGTGATTTGGGGGTTCAACCCCCACACCCCACCCGAAATGCGCGGGGTTGATCTGAATTCAGTGACTGATTTTTGCCTTTTTTTTTGTTTTTGTTTATTTTTTTGTGAACTTTTAATACTTAACCATTTTTACCGTTAAATCCAACTCTTTTATAAAACAAAAGAAAAAAAATGCCAACGCCAATCTCCATATTCCAAGAGCATAGCTAATTGAGATTTCGATTTCAACCCCCCCCCCCCCTCTGAAATTTATGATAAAACCCGCTCTTCAATATAGGACTAACCATTCATCAGTCACCAGCAGATTCTATGAGCGTAGCCAATAGAGATTTTGGTGTTTGAAACCCCCTCCAGCGGGGGGGGGGAAATTCAATATAATACAAACCAAACGACAAACACACAATTCTATGAAAGTAACCAGTTTAAGCCCCAATTCAAAGGGGTTTGAAGCTAAAAATTACCTCTTCAATATAAAAAAAAGCAAATTACTCATTCAAAATGCTATGAGCGATGCTAAAGCGTTTTAATTGTAAACACCCTCCAGAGAATTGAAAGCTTAAAAAATTACCATTTACCAGAGAAAAGAAAATGATGCACGCGGAATTCTGAGTTTAAACACCCCTTCAGTGGGGTTTGAAGCCTAAAAAAAAATACCTCTTCCACATAAAAAAAAAGAAAATTACGCACTCAAAATGCTATGGTCGTAGCAAAATTGGTTTTGTGTTTAACCCCCCACTCCCTTATTTTTTTAATTGGGGGTTTGACGCAAAAAAATACCTCTTCAATATGTAAAATAAAAAGAGAATTACACATTCAAAATGCCCATTTCAGAGGGGTTTAATGCTGAAAACCTCTTCAATATAAAAGAAAGCTATTTGCACACTAAAAAATTCTATGAGCGTAGCCAAGTGGGGTTTGAGAATAAATTTCCCTCCTCCATAGTTTTTTTTTATGTTTAAAACTCCTCCAGATGGTTTTGAGCTTCAATTCCCCCTACAGGGAGTTTTGAGTTTGAAAACCTCTCTCTTCAATGTTATTCTAAGGCAAACTACAGTGAGCAAAGATTTTTAAAGTTTTAACCCCCCCCCCCCTAATGATTTTGAACATGAAACTTTCATTTTGATAGCAAACTAAAGTCAACTAGTTTCAAGGGCGTAGTCAAGAGAGGTTACACATTTCTACCGGTGGCTGGGCTCCATTAATAAAGTGCAGTGAATAGTCATTTGCAGAAATAGAAAAACGGTAAATAGGGCTCAACAAAGGTGGCATAGATAGATTTTAGGAGTCATTTATAGAAATCGGGTCTAAATCAAGAGAACATTTGCACGCACGCATGCACGCACGCACCTACACACATAGTAAACGTAAAGTTTCCTTTTCAGACCTTGTGGTCTATAAGGAAGATGATGTAAAGGTCATCTGATTTTGTGGCCCACAGTTAACGAGGGTTTCATGTGGCCAGCACAACGACCAACCGCCTTTACTTTTTCCCAACTAATGTCAGGTACCCATTAGAACTGGGTGGACTCAAACGCGCCGGAAAATCCCGAAATAAAAATCCCAGTCTTCACCAGGATTCGAACCCAGGACCTCCAGTACGGAAGCCAAACCCTTTACCACTCAGCCACCGCGCCCTCTACCTACACACATACATACATACATACAAGCACGCACGCACATACACACATGCCCACACACCTATACATACATACACTTTACTTTCTACTTTATAGTATAAAATAACTATATTCTATTTATGGCATTAAACTAAGAGAGAGAATTGGAAAAGAAGAGACTTGTGCGACAGACACAAAAATACTCAGTCTTTGCGGTGAAATGCCGTAAGAATACAGGATTTAAAGCTTATGAACAAGGCGACCTTAAAATGTGTCTCCGCTACGTTGAAGATAAAATGACATACTGGAAAGCTGAAGCTTATTGCATAGGTAAGTTTTACTTTGAGAAAAATAGTAAAACTTTACTGTTACTTTTACTAGATACCCCATCCCCCCACTGGTCCACAAATGAGACTATACCAAAGCGCTCTGATCATGCTATAAGCATGAAAGTAGCGCTATATGAAAGCTATAATAATAATAATAATTTTGCTGCGTCACTTCCATGTTTGCTAGATCTAGATCTCTGAAGCTTGTCTACGAAGATAGTAGATCAAAATAAACAAGCTAACGAACGTTCATTTCTTTTAGATCTAATTTTTTAAATTTTGTGGAGAATTGGAACGCCCATTGCTTCTTTCAGGACAATGATAAATAAGGAAAAAACTACACAGGCGGTAATCTAAGTTAATTATTATTCACCAATGAGTAGAGTGTTCACTGAAAGTAATACACAACCTCACGACCAAACACAAGATGTCGATCTACTTCCTGACTCGCACCCCACACAATTGAGAAGTGCTGTTAGCGGTAGAACAAGAGGAGCCAAAAGAATCAAATGGACGAGAGAAATGAATATAGTTATAATCAGATCGTTCCTCCTTGTAAACAACTGTGACGATAAACCTCTGCCAGGTTATAGGCAAAAGCTGTTCCAGGAAGTCTATAAATTATATCCATAACTAAGCCTTACTGAGCAAAACGTTGTAGACAGAAGGTCTGTAATAATAAAAAGCAACTATCTGACCCCTCAAGAAATTGACGTAATAAGAAGGGAAGTAGGTCATGAACTGCAGTTACAAGAGCTCATCACGGATACAAATGACACACCCACTCAGTCGACCATTGAAAACATGAGTAGAACACCTAACCAACACGAGAATGACCTAACATCGGCAATAAGCAATGAACTACATTCAAATTTTATACGCTTATAGACCGTTATACAAACACCAATCTCAACTCCAGACCTCGTATCCCTAAGATAAGCGCTAAGAAAGAGACAACAACTTATATCAAAGAAATAAATAAAGTCTAGTAAACTATTTCAAAACAGCAAAAAATTTGTTTGAAGTACATCTCGCTACATACTGCACTGCTGTGGCTGTTACGGAGCTCTCAGGACAAAAGACTTTTGAGGTAAGCCCAATCAACCAGAGACCAAAACAACATGTGCCAGCATGAAAAAGGAGTATAAATCAGCTCAGAAGTCAAATGGATACAATCAGACAATATCTTGAAGACAACCGTTCCGAGTGGAAACTCATAAAAGTAATACGATGAATTTTGTCTCCCTTTAACGAAACTCAAACCTGGCTGCACCAGAGAATAAATACTTGTTCTTTTCTAACATAATAATAATAATGAGTCATAACAGTATCTCTCTAAAATAAAATTAAAAGAAAAAAAAAACTTATAAAAATAATTTAAGGGATGAAAAATCATTTAAGATTTTCAAATATTTATTTGTGCTTTTTAAAGTAGAATGCGATTTCTTTCTATTTTTTTAAGGCCTTGGTGGTAAATTGGCTTTGATAAATTCGCTGGCCATAGAAAGGCTCGTAGTGTCATTGTCATTTGAAGATGCATATGTCGGACGTAGGTTAAGCTTTTTATTTTATTTAGAAAATAAACAACGTCCTTATCTTTCTAAGATAGTAAATATCACCTTAGTTTTGTGTTGGTGTGTAGCTTTTATTTATTTGTTTGCTGTTATATA
>JADKLZ010005243.1:6714-27820 GCA_021533235.1 Biomphalaria straminea | reverse complement strand
CTTCGATACTATTGAAAATAAACTAAAAGTCTCACTTTGTCAGAAAGAAATAATTGTATAAAGCTCTAGAAAATGTCATCGATACTATTGAAAATAAACTAAAACATTGTAAAAATTGATTTTTGTTGATCAGTTGCTTTGTTCACACTACATCTTGTTCCTAAAAGTGTGTCTTTAAATTTAATGCAATAATGAAGAAGCGATCAATTTACCGTATTCTCGCGCATATAACCAGCGTGTTTTACAAGTTTTACAAACAGGGCACAGCCCCGCGGGGGCCAACAAAGCTGCTGGGTTTACAAAATTTAGTTTACTTTTATAAATAGAAGAACGGAAACTATGCACATACCAGTGATGGTGGGTGGGTCTTTATAAATTCCGCTTTGTGATTGTGAAATAGAGTTGGAAAGCTTTATTTACATCTTATTAAAACGCATCATAAGGCGACACCTTCAAGACATTTTCTTTTCTAATGTTATTTATACACTACAAAGTCTAGAAGAAAATCTGATTACATCATAAATACATCAAACTTCTTCTTCCTCGTTCTCATTTTTAAGTTGAAGCATGGAACTATACTAAAGGAACGCTGACTTCGAAACAAGGTCTTTGCGCATCCTGTTTGCGCATACTGAAATGTTTTTAAAAAATATTGCTAAGACAATGAAGAATTGTATGATTTGAACGAGCGCGATTTACCCGTGTTGATTAGAAAATGTTTTTTTGCTCTTTATAAACGAATTCTTAAAAACTTCATCCATTTTCAGCTGTTATGGTTGATATATTTTTTATAGCAAGAGATCATCACTAAATTATTTTATTTTTGATCATCTTACTAAAAATTATATATTCACAGGGATTCCAACGTTGGGTTTTTTATACTAGATCTGGTGCAGTTATATGTGCTACTTGCAAAGGAGCTTGCATGCGGAACCGTCACGTAAAACAAAAAAAAAAAAAGATAAATTATAACTCACATGCTACTCCGTTCCACATTGGCACTTTTATTTTGTTCCGAATGCCGACAAAATAGATCATCATTTTTTTTTATTAATGTAAAAAGAAAATATTGAATACAAAATCCCTTTATTGTTTACATTTTATCCTATTGTAGCCTACATTTGGTTAAGCTAAGCGCTAATGCTTCGTTTATTTAATGACAAGGGTCATTTATAATCATGCCAAAACATTTTTCCGATATGTCTTTAACACATTCAGTCCTAAGAAAAGAATAGAATTTAATAAGGGCAATGAATTTATAATATGTCTAAATTCTACTACGGACTTATTTAAAAACTGTGTCTTGAATGTAGATCAAGATCTACTACCAATTTATCTTCTAGATCTAGATCTAGATTCAAGTTGTATTCTTGACTTAAATGTTGATCTAGATCCAGCTATACATTTAAATCCATTTTGGATCAGATTTACATCTAAATCTAAACGAAATCCAGATATCCAGTAAATAGTACATTTAGGTTGTATCTAGAAATTAGATTATTATCTAAATATAGATTATATTTAGAAAATAATCTATAGTGGATCTAGAGTCGAGTCCTAAAGTGTCTCTTTCTTTTCTCTTTCTTCCTATCTCTCCAAAAGATAGTTTAGACTTAGATATTTATTCTATATATAGAGTAGTAGATGTTAAGACAGTTAATACGGTCTAAAATCTATTTCATTAGAATATTTAGGCCTACTAAGAGGATAAAGCTTAGATTTTACATCTAAAAGATTTTAAATTATATACGTCTAGATTGGTAGGCAATTCTAGATCTATTTCTGTAATTTGTAATGTAGATCTAGATTCTAGATCTAGCCTATAATAACTGTCTTATCTTATATGTTACAGACGTTACTTCAAAAAAAAAAAATGATTACGTCCTACGCGTCATGCATTAATTCATACATATTAACTAATGATAGATAGATAGATAGATAGATAGATAGATAGATAGATAGATAGATAGATAGATAGATAGATAGATAGATAGATAGATAGATAGATAGATAGATAGAGTGAGAGAGAGAGAGAGAGAGAGAGATTAGATCCACATCTCTCTTTAACTGATGAACTAATTGATTGACTATTTCGATTGATTCATGTTCCTTCAGGCTCAATAAATAAATGCGCAATGTTTTAACTTTTTCGAGAATGGGAAATGGGAGTAAAAAAAAAAATAAAACATGTTCAAACTTTGTACCTGACAGACACACAGAGAGTATCCAAGCTGTGCATATTCTCTCGTTGAGACGTATGAGTCGGGGTGAGTGCGCTCGTTAAATCAATATGACTACCCACCCACCTAGTAGTCCTAGTAGACCTAAAGAGGAAAAGACGCTATTAGTTTTGTGTGGCCTGTCTGTCCGTCTGTCTGTCTGTCTGTCTGTCCGTCCGTCTGTCTGTCTGTCCGTCCGTCCCGTTTAGTGCTCAGAAAGTAGAGAAGAAAATGAAAATCTGACATCACGATAATATAGATCATTCAAAGTTCTGATGCAACGGCTACTTTTTTTTTTCTTAAAGCTCAAAATCTATTTTTTTAAAAATATTTTATGTAAGCAGTATTTAAAGAGAAAAAACCTAATTAGTATGCAATATAAATGAAACCTAATTTAAGACAATTAATAATGTTATACATTGCATCGGATTTCACGTTTCAATTTGTTCTAATATATGAGTATTACTAAGTAATCAATTCAGGTGTGGCAGTTGCTTTGAACATCGGCTTTACAAGGCTAACGTTGAGAGATCAGAGCACGGAAGATGTATATTTTGACCGCTGGGGCACTAAATAAGATCTATTCTTTATCTTTGATATAATTTTTTTTAAATGAACTTGTAGTAGCGACTTTCGTGTACTAACGTAAAGCCCGGCCATGACATGATTCTAAACTAATTTCTTAAACTTTTAAAAAATCAGATTTAAAAATAAAAATTTATTGCCCCCATTAGAATGAAAGAAGCATATTTTTGTGCGTTTTAACTGTTGGTTGGTCTGTCCGTCACGGTTAGATAAAAAAAAACAACTAAAGGCTATTGAAAATATGATTTAACCTTTACTGTTCATTCAGAAATATTGCGATAGTTTAAAATATCTATAATAGATTGTTCCGGATGTTTTTGTCTAGATCTACATTGAAATTTTATAATAAACTAAAACTAATCTTCTATTTTTTTAATTTAATATTGCATTCATTCTATTGATTGGGCTTTTTATTTTAATTTTACCTAAATTTTATCTAAATTACATCCAAATTATTAATAATAATAATTAATAAGATACATATTAAGAGCGTAAAATCAGAAGTTTAGTTTATGTACATATACATTTCTACAGATCAATGCTGAAAGATTATTTAAAATCGCTCGTGTGAAATATTGTATATATCAGGCTATTAGTTTGTAACCAGTTAGCGTGCTTAACTGATTATCTCGACGCTCCCGGGTTATGTGTCTGCTTGTTTTACATGTTTCGATTGTTTATTCAGAATTAAAGATAGTTTACTTCCTATTTCAAACCTTCCCCAGGAGGGGATGGGAGCATGCAGTAATTGAGCCAGGGACCAACGATAAATCCGAACTACAGTCTAGTGCGCAAACATCAAGATAAGGCAGGTTTATACCCTGCTCGCCATCCTCCGTCGTCCAGCGAGAAGTTAATAATTTTCAACTTTGAAGGAACATCCGAAACATCTTGCGAATAGGCGGATCTGACAGGGATCCGACTCCGACGGGGGCCGCCTCCGAGTTTGTGTATCACACAAACTCTCTTTGTAATCTTGTTTTTATTACGTCTTCGACAATTCAACGTTTATCTTTTTACAAAACTTGTATTAACTCTGGCTGTCAGTTTGTCCATCTATCTATCAATCTGTTCAAAATGTGTGTACACGTTCTTTCTCCCATACCCATTATTGAAACTTCGCACAATTATTCATTGCCATAGACTAAAAATGAATCAATTTTTTTAAAGTAACCAATAAGACAATTAATTACTGGTAATTACTTATTTTATCTGATAGCAACAAGGGAAAATAATACTTCAGTATTCAAAGATATGGCTAAATTTGTTGGGTTTAGTCCTCTTAAATATTAGTTCACGCTATTTCCCCCCTCAAGCACTCAACTTGTTAGTTTAAAACATTTATTTATTGTAACCTAAATCAATAAACGAAAAAAATGCATTAGTCTATTAATTATTGGTTATTCATTATTTTGTTTGATATCGAATAAGGAAATTAAATTGTACATTATTGATAGGTATAGTTTTAAGGGCAGAGTTCTTCCCTTTCATAAAAGCTTTGTTGTTTTTTTTAAGGATTTATTTTAGTTTCCTTGTTTACAACATTATATTTTAAAATGTCTTCGCCATTCCAAGTCTAGGGTCTAGTCCATTCCACCTCTAGGGTCTAGCCAATCCAACTCTAGGGTCTAGCTATCTGTATCACTACAGAGCGGTTATATGTCTTCCAGCTGGATGACTTCTTTTGAGTGAATAAAACGTGATGGTTATAAGATATCTCGCTGTAAGTGATGATGGATTTACGTTGCGGACATACATTAGAAATGTTTGATTCTTTCATCGTTTAAAAAATGATAATTCTATTATTAAGCTTTTCAATAAATGTTTTTTTCACAATGTTAGAACATTTCTTTTCTGAAAATGCATTATAATCGGTTGAATATATTTAAATTTCTGATCTAATAGAAATAAAAGTATAAAATGTGGTTCAGGTATACAAAGAGGAACCACTACATTTCTTCTTTTCGCATTCACTTCTTTATTTTATTAAGATGTTGGAAACTGACATGGATACGAAGACTAGATTATTGAGGTTCAATTTTAATGTAACGTTCTTATGGTATCTACAAAGCACTGTGGCTCTTTGTAAAAAATAATACAGGTCAAACAAGGTGAGGAAAGAGGAGAGATTTGTCAGATCTATCAACGAAGTTCATTAACGTTACAGAGGAATTAGTGGCAAAGTGCATGATCTTTTTTTCTGAAGTTTATTTGTATATGTATGTGTGTATATGCAAAATGTATATGCATTTACTTATAACATCATGCCCTAAGGGCAAATATTCACTTTAATTTTTATATATCCTATTACTATAAAAACGGTTTCCAATTCTTACTTTGAATTTGACGTAATTTTATCAATAGTTAAGTGAAAGCGCTCGTCTTTTGAACCAAGGAGTCTTTGATTTGAGACTGGGATTTTGAATATAGACCTTTTTACGCAACCACTGAGTTCACTCAACCTGGCATAAGTTTGGGGAAGTGTGTTATAGATTGAAAGGTCTAAACAGTATACTTGTTTTTCATTTAATTAATACCTGGTTGAAACCTTTCATTTGCCTAAATTATATATAATGCATATGCTTCTGAAAAAAATCGATTTTTTCTTGCATGTTCCTTGCATTTTCCGAACTTATCTTCAATTTAAAGACTCAACATTGAACTATAAATATCAATGTAACTAATTAAGAACAAAAATATCTAAATAAATACGAGAGAGTTTTGATCGAAGTCGATACAGTCATGTACCAAAAGTCACCAATAAAACCTACTCAGCCCATAGATCACCACACATAGACATCTCTAACGTGGTAGATAATTTCGCATATCTGGAAAGCATAGTATTAGATGACGCATTGCTTTAAAGAGAGGTTGATATGTGATCAGGGTTAGTCGTGCTTTTGGACGCCTTAAAACGAGAATGTGGCGAAAATATCTACATATCCGCCTATCTACACAAATTAGTGTCTACCAAGCAGGGGTTCTCTCAACCCCTTTTTGTGGATCTGAGACATGAGTACTTTATAGAAAACTACTAAGACTTCTTGAACGCCTTCACCAAAGATTTTGCAAACCATCATGGACACACTACAAACAGCGATGTTTTTTCAAAATGCTATGAACTTCTTATAGTCCGACAGTCACGCTGGGCAGGGCACTTATCCCGTATGGGGGACGAACATTTGTCAAAGACAATCTTTTTTTTTTGTTTTTATGAAGCTGAAAGGTGCAGCGTAACAGATGTCCCACATTAACGCTTCTTTATCCCATTAACTCCCAAAACTTTATTATTGCTTTAAATATATATATATTCGATCAAATATCAATTTCTAGTGGTCAAATTAAGACATTGCAAAAAGAATTTTTGAAAAATTCCATATAGTAACGATTCTGTGAGAATGTACACTGCCAGTGTACATAGCAGCAGGTGGCCCAGTGAGGAACATTATTTTAAAAAAAAATATTATTTTTTTTTTACAATCTTTAAAAAAAAAAAAGATTAGTTATAACATTGAAAAACACGCAAATTAAGTATTTTAATGAAGAAAAGTATATTTTTAAAGCTTTTTTTTTTTTACTAAAAAAATTATAATAATATAGTTAAAAAAGGCATGAACTGTCCATAAGCAAAGATTTAACAATTTGAAGTGCAGATGAACCTCCCCCCTTACACCACCGAATCGGCCAACATACCAGAAGGGGAGCGACATAATATAAAATTAAATCTCAAATCATCTAATTTTGTTCAAAAACTATGATTTCCCAATAAAAGTAGGATCGCCCCCCACTCAAATGGTTTAGGTCGAAAGGGCACTAGAGGTATTCGACCCCCCCCCCCAATCGTCCAACAGAGAAAGGACATTATATAACGAACTGTTAAAACATCAATAACAAGTATTAAACATATAGATATTTAATTGATTTTGTTAGCAAGCCGTAATTTCTACAAATAAATTGGACCGCCCACCCACTCGAAAGTTTAGGGGGGGGGGGTAAGCGGTATGGACGCCATCGCCCCCTCCCGACCCCACCAAATAAGCCAACATACTAGAGGGGGGGCGAAATAATCTAAAAATAGGTTGAAATATAAATAATTAGTAAATATTATTAACACAAGTAATAAATTTGTATACACATTGTGTAAATTCTATACTAAAATTAGCCCCACTAGGGTGTCGGCCAAGTGGGGGTGAGCGATCGCCCCTACCGCCCCCCCCCCTGGATCCGCCAGTGTCAATATCTTGGACTCCAATGACCAGGATATCAACACACAAGTTAATAAGCTAAACACAGCAGTAACAGAAACAGCCCGGGAAATACTAGGGAAGCTCCGCACGCCAAAAAAAACCCTGGGTAACAGAGGATATACTCCAACTCTGTGACAAGAGACGGGAGCTTAAAGGGAAAAAGTTGTCTGACCCTAAATATGACCTCGAATACAAAAACGTCAACAAACGGATTAGAAAGGGAATAAAGGAAACGAAGGAAAAGTGGATAGAGAACAAGTGTCAAGAAATTGAAAGGGGACTAGGCAGGAATGACAGTAAAAAAAGCGAACCAACTAGTGAAGACCTCACTACCTAAAAGCATGAAAGAACTAACACGATACAAGACAAAAACAATAGATCTAGATGCCTAACTGAGGAAAAAGATGTGTTAAAAAGAAAGACGGAATACTGTTCCGAACTGTATAACTTCGAAATCTCAGGAGATACAGAGATAGCAGTTTCCAACATGGACGAGTATCCGATTCTTCGCTCGGAAGTAGCAGCAGCAGTAAAAGCCCTGAAAAAGATGACATTGATGACCTAGCAGGGACAGATGACGAAATAGCCACACCTAGTGATGCGCATTGACAAGACTTCCGCAGCATATGGCGTGCAAATAAATGCTTTACAAGGGTCATCAGTATTGGAGGTGAAAAGCTAACTAGCGTTAGCAGCTTCAAATACCTCGGAGCTATTGTCTCGGATGAGGGAACAAAACCCGAGCTACTGGTCCGAATAGCACAGTCCGCGGCGGCCCTTTCTAAACTTAAGTTAATATGGAAAGACAAAGGCTTAGCCCTCGGCACCAAAATCAGAATGATGCGCGCCCTGGTCATGGCCACAGTTCTATATGCTTGTGAGTCTTGGACGCTGACTGCAGAACTAGAGAGGAGGATCTTAGCAATGTAACTGATATGCTACAGAAGGATCCTAGGCATCACATTTTAAGACCGCATCACAAATCAAGAGATTAGAAACAGGGTTACTGCAGCGATCGGACACCATGATGACCTGCTAACTACTGTGAAAAAATGCAAGCTCAAAATGTATGGCCTTTTAATAAGATCTTTGGGACTCGCAAAGACCTTCCTCCAGGGAACAGTTATGAGAAAAAAAAGAAGAGGCAGACAGAGAAAGCGGTGGGAAGACAACATAAAAGAATGGACGGGCTTACCATTGAAAGAGGTTCTAAACAGGGCAAGGATAGAGGTGAATTGAGAAAGACGGTCTACAATCTTGCTTGGTGCCGCAAAGGTCCACCAGACTAAGGGATAGGTAACAGGGTAACAGGAATAAAATTTGAGAATCACAAAATATAATAAAATCATAAAAACCTTTCTTAAAGTCCGTAAATTTAAACTTTATTTCTTAGTGTCTTTCTTAGCACTAAGATGTGCTACCCTAAACATAATTACTACAAATCTGAATTAAATATGGATTGAGGAGATAACAGGTGGTATGGATCCGATTACATACTTAATGTAGGAAATAAAAAGAGATTATAGTGTATAAACATGTCGATAATCCCAGAACATAACTCACCCATAGTATTAATATATTCACCTGCTAGCTGATTATTTAAGTAGGGCCTACACTATCATACAACAAAAATGGTTCTCTGCAGTTGATCAGCAGTCTAGAACGTGTTCAAACGAAATTCAGTTATTCGGGTATGTATGATAAATATTCTAAAAGTTGAAATAACAAAAGTTTTACAATTATCAAGTTAGTGTAATTGTCCAGTTTATTATTATTTAAAACGGTAGTTCTCGCAAATTGAAAAAAAAAATATTATTCTTGCATCCCACAACCAGCTAAGGCTGTGTGAATACATTTAAAAAGCGATCACCCATATACCCACTTCTTTTTTCTCCCATTTCCATCAGAATTAGTCAAGTGATAGGATTACAGTGTATTGAGAAAGCTAAAAGCATGAAATTGCGCTAAACAAAAACAATTGGTAACAATATTTGTAATTGCACAGATTATATTGATAGTCTAGATTATCGTCTTTCGTAATTTTTCTATTAAAAAATCCGCCAGCGCCCCCGCTAAGAACAACACAAAGAATCGTGAGTAGGCCAATTTGAACAAAATGTCATCCATTTATTAATTTTTATGCAGTCAATAAAAATTCTTTCGCATGGAAGACGACCCCATGCAAAAGGCGATCTTTTTTGGGGAGCTTAGAGTAGGACAGATGTACAGAGGTGCCCCCCGTAAGTGCAAATTTCGCCCTCACTGGCATAAAGAAAGTACCTGTCAGCATTCTCTGGCAGCAGATGACCCCTGAGAGGGGCTGATGTAGAGGTGTCATGACAAACGTTTGAGACTGAAATAAAAGCCATCATTGAAGACAGGCACAAAAGACGGGAAAAAACTTCAGTTGACCGCCAGCAGACATTGGCTGCAGACATTGGCTTTGTCTACTCAAAATTCGGGAAAATATGCAAGTCGCATCTGGGTTTGCGTAGTTTTGTGAAACACTGCACTCAGCCTCAATCTTCGGAATCGAAGACATTGTCATTATTATCAATATATATAAGATACCATACACAACAGAAGCAGAAAGAAGGCTGAAAATGCATCTCCGCCTGATGATTTTATATGCCCAACCTGCAACCGCAGCTGTGTTTCAAGGATTGTCCTCTTTAGCCACACAAGAAGTTGCAAAGGGAAATAACTGTCACACGGGATAGACATACATAAGATTATATATCTATATATATAATTCACAAAGAATTAGGTCAGACAACAACAACGAGTAATCTATTTTTAGCTCCATTAATTCTCTTTTACTTATTTTATAATGCGAAAAATTAGAACCATATTTAAAACTCGAATTATTTATGTATTTAATAGTCTAAGAGAAAAGTTTTCTGGAGCGTAAATGGTTTATAATTCTTTATAAAAAAATCCATTAACTTGCAAAAGACCTTTATTACGAGTGTTTGTGGACAATTGTGGTGGAAAAAAAAAAGCATTAGCAAGGTTAGAGAGACAAAATGACTTATATTTTAAAATGTTAAAAATGTGTTTGATTTCTTTTAAAGCAATAGCTTAACAGACAAATAATTATAGGGATGTTAACTCGACTGGATGGCGCGGGGAATCTGTTGTAAGTAATAAAATGGCTTAATTTAATAATTTTTACACTTTAAATTAGAGCGGGTCCTATAAAATTGCGTGTCCTATGAAATGCGGGCCCCACTGCGGTCGTTATAAATGACTATATTTTGTTAAAAATGTGTTTGATTTCTTTTAAAGGGTCCTATGAAATGCGGGCCCAACTGCGGGGAATCTGTTGTAAGTGATAAAATGGCTTAATTTAATAATTTTTACACTTTAAATTAGAGCGGGTCCTATAAAATTGCGGGTCCTATGAAATGCGGGCCCCACTGCGGTCGTTATAAATGACTATATTTTGTTAAAAATGTGTTTGATTTAAATAATTATAGGGATGTTAAATCGACAGGATGGCGCGGGGAATCTGTTGTAAGTAATAAAATGGCTTAATTTAATAATTTTTACACTTTAAATTAGAGCGGGTCCTATAAAATTGCGTGTCCTATTAAATGCGGGCCCCACTGCGGTCGCCTGCCCTGGTAAATAGCGGCGTATGCTATGCCGCCGGTCAACTAGTGTCTCATAAATTGCAGTGATTAATCTCATTGTCATGACTTTCTTTCAAATCCTAAGAATAGTCCCCTTTGAAATTATTAAATATTAGGGCCTACTACTATTAGGTTTAATTGTAAATTTAGTTTTATTTTTAATCCAAATTTACTACAAAATGAAATTTAGCTAATGGGAAAATGTTATATTTGGTATCAAATTATAAGAGAATGCATGCTTTTTTTACACAATACATAGTACAGTTTTTAAATCAACAAATTAATTTAGTTTAATAGAGTCAAATCAACGCTGGCATCGCCAATTTGGAGAGAAAGAGTTAATAATTGTCATTAATATTTATTTATTTTTTTAAATTTATTTATATCCCAGAAGCGAATCGTAATTTCTTCTTAGAACATTGTTATGTAAATTGTATAGATATCGGTGTTCTTTGGCAGTATTTCATTCGTTAACAAACAAGTCAAGAGTGAGTTTAAAAAGTATATTAAATATCTCAATGAAAAAAAAAAGTTATAATCAATGAAAGTGAATTTCTTTCCTAGCAGTCGGAGGTTGGTTTCATTTATTTGCGTTAGATGCCCAATAAAGACATCTTATGACGCGTACATTCTAAACGGCTATCACTGCTCAACGGTACACCTTTGGAAAAAAAAAAACATCGCATTTCGTGGGAGAACAGAGAAACTTTATGTGCCAAACAACTGCCAGTTTTGAGGCTTGGTTGAGATGTTTGACAAGATTGACCTAATCATGCAAGAACTTTGACGAATCTCTAAACGCCGATGCTCACGACCAGTACCTCGGATAAAGGATTCAAAACGAGCTTAAAAACCTGATGGCCTATGCATGCATACTATGAATTATGGATGGCAGCCTGTTGTTGTATTATGTAAGAGATTTAACAATAATTATATAACAAACTTAAATTCAAAAATAGCTGTCACAACAATGTTTTCTTCTGTACGTGAAAAATATGTATTAACACAAACACTCATGCTAAACATAAATATGCATAATTCTTTTTAAGGAAATAATACTATAAACGTACATAATGTATTTCACGCTAAAATGTCTCCTGCGCCAAAACGACGGCGCCAAAGCGGCATTTGCGCCAAAATGGCAGCGCCAAAACGGAGGCGCCAAAAAAATATCTATATTTAGGTTTAATTTTGTTCTTACTCTAATGACATAATTAAGTAGTCATGTTAGTTAGTATTATATATATATATAACGAATAAACATATTTGGCAATACCCTACACTATATTTTGTAAATCACAAAACGATCTAGAGACCATTTCTAAGTGAATGCACTTGTCATGTACAGAGCCATATATGAAATATTATCTAATTTAATTATAGAAGTGAAGCTAGGTGCTGAAAGAAATGATAATACATACATATCAAATACAGGAGTCCAGTGTCTGCCACAACTACGCCACAGCCGCATCACAGCATAATCTAGTCTATATATATCGACTACATTAAATCCACACCATGAGATGTGTTTTAATTCTGTTGTTGTCTGTTGTTGTGTTAAACTTCAGTTTCGGTAAGTTTTGCTGAAATAGAGTATATAGTATTATTTTATTATATATACTTTTATTAATATATATACTTCAAACTTATTAACTTACTTTTCGATTGAGTATTTAGTAAATTTACAGCCACGGTCATACGAGCAAGTCGGCTAATAAAGACATGTTAATAATAGGGGTCGTGATTGCTTTTGTGAAGATGACTGTAAGGCCTTTGTAATTTTCTTGCTTAAATAAATCATCTTGAAGCATGAAACTCTTAAGTTTATAAGTCAATTTATATGACAATAGTAAAAACCAGTTTTTCTTCTCCACTGATAAAATCTCACACAAAAAATACAGTGCTTATCCTGACTAAACAAGGTACAATTACAGAGAACTGTAATGAGTAATACTGCGACGCAAACATGTGTCTAGAATCTGAAAAAGATACTTTAACATGTACTGAAATTCTAGCTAATAATCAAAACGAGTCCTCAAATACCTGACAAAAGGTCGATACGAACCCCAATAAACTGTCAGGTCTTGGTTTAATTAATTAAAGTGAATTATTATTAAGTATTAATTTGTCTAGGTATTACAGTAATTTGTATTACAAATGTGTGTATGTTATAATTACTTTTATAAATTATTATTACTTTTGTCCCAAGTTCAGCCCGAAAGTCACACCATACACACCCAGTTGTTCATTAACCAATTAAGGATGTGTACGATGATTTTTAAAAAAATATGAATTTAATCTTATGATATATTTACAACATGGAAGTAACGAGGATTTTTTTCTGGGGGTGGGGAGGAGATTGAGGTGGATTTTTTTTTATATACGGCTGGATTTGTATGTAAATAATTAATCTCTATTACATTCTGACCCTTCATTTGTTCTGAAGACGTTTATTGTGCCCTAGAATAGGTTCTTCCTGGAGTGGAAAAATTGTAGACTCACCGTCCTTTCCAGAAAGGGTCTGGGGGAGCGTTGCGGAGCAACGCCAATGACTATTTCTGGTATTGAAAGCTAACAAAATGCATATTCTGAGGTATCTACAGTGCATTATATTGCTATTAAATGTTTTTATTTCAAAAAAATTATGTGCCATTTGCTAGCAAGCTGTTTCCAGTAAAATCTGTTTTTTTTTTTGACAATGTCTGTGTCTGAAGCCTATTCTCACCTGCTCTAAGGACCTTTATGAAAGTGTGGCGTGTAGTTGTACCTGGATGTCATCGCAACTCTTGCGTCATTCATTTATCGGAGAACATTACCCGCAAACCTCATGTGACGCTCTGTCACAACCTCACTATGGGGTTGACTTCGGTATAGGATTTCCTTTCTTTAGAACCGATCTCTATAACTGACACCTAAAATCTGTCTAAACCATCTTTGTGGAGCCAGATTTAACGTTTTCCAATTTCAGCAGAGGACTATTCACTGTACTTTATTAACAGAGCCCCGCCACTGGTAGACTACGCTCTTGGAATTAGGTGACTGTAATTTGCTTTAGATTTTATATCGAAACAAGGTAAATTTATCGTCAAAATCACTCTGGAGTTTTTTTGTGTTTTTTTTTTATTCAAAACCCCATTAAGCTACGGTCATAGAATGTTTTTTGTAGTCACAATAGTGGTTTGATAGAGTACACATTAAGTGAATAGAATGGTACCAGTGTTTAAAGATAAATGCAACCTGTGTGTTTTAGGTGTTTGAATAAGTGTAGAGTCCAGTGCCTTTATAGTAGATAGTCATTCATTGTAATATGATATGGCTTTATATATAATTTAAATGAAAAATGAAAATATAAATTTAATATTATAAAAATATTCAACTGATATATATATATATATATATATATATATATATATAGAGAGAGAGAGAGAGAGAGAGAGATAGATAGATAGATAGATAGATAGATAGATAGATAGATAGATATATTGGGGGTGATCTGAATTCAGTGACTGATTTTTGACTCTTTTTTTTTGTTTTGTTTATTAATTATGAACTTTTAATACTTAACCGTTTTTACCGTTAAATCCAACTCTTCTATAAAACAAAAGAAAAAAATGCCAACGCCAATCTCCATAGCTAAGGGAGATTTCGATTTTAACCCCCCTCCGAAATTAATGATAAAACCCGCTCTTCAATATAAGACTAACCATTCATCAGTCACCAGCAGATTCTATAAGCGTAGCCAAGAGGGCTTTTCGTGTTTGAAGGGGAATTTAATATAATAAAAAGCAAATGACACATACACACAATTCTATGAAAGTAACCAACGGGGTTTTAAGTTTAAACCCCATTTCAACGAGGTTTCAAGCTAAAAATTACCCTCTTCAATATAAAAAAAAAAAGAAAATTACGCATTCAAAATGCTAAGGCGTTTTGATTGTAAACACCTTGCAGAGAGTTTAAAACTAAAAAAAGTACCTCTTCAATATAAAATAAGATTACAAAGAGAGTTTGTGTGAAACACAAACTCAGAGGCGGCCCCCGTTGGAGTCGGATCCCTGTCAGATCCGCCTATTCGCAAGATGTTTCGCTGTATGCTCCCATCCTTAAACTATCGCAATATTTCTGAAAGAACAGTAAAGGTTAAATCATATTTTCAAACGCCTTTAGTGTTTTTTTCTAACCGTGACGGACAGACCAACCAACAGACAAAACGCACAAAAATATGTTAGTTTCATTTTAATGGGGGCATTATACAATTTTATTTTTAAAAATCTGATTTTTTTTTTAAATTTAAGAAATTAGTTTAGAATCATGTCATTTCCGGTCTTTACGCTAGTACACGAAAGCCGCTGCTAAAAGTTCATTTTAAAAAATGTGCGTGATATCTACATGTCTAGAGCATTTCTTATAGTAACATTTCCTCCCTTACATTTACGTAATTGTTTTAGAATTGGTGTTTTGTTATTAAAAAATCGCTTGCATAATTAATTTTATAAATTAAACGGTTTGCGTTTAGAAAACTAAAAGTAGCCATTGCACCTAAACTTTTCAAGCCGCATTTAATGGTGAAAAAATATTTTTCGTATCTCTTCTAGTTTTGGCGCTCTGAGTCTGACAGACGGACAGACAGACAGAAAGTCATTTTAAAAAATGTGCGTGATATCTACATGCCAAGAGCATTTCATATAGTAACATTTCCTCCCTTAGATTTACGTAATTGCTTCACAATTGGTGTTTTAGTATTAAAAAATCGCTTGGATATTAATTTTTATAAATTAAACGGTTTGCTTTTAGAAAAATAAAAGTAGTCTTTGCACCTGAACTTTTCAAGCCGCATTTAATGGTACAAAATATTTTTCGTATCTCTTCTAGTTTTGGCGCCCTGAGTGTGATAGACGGACAGACGGACAGACGGACATTTTGCACAAACCTAATAGCGGCTTTTTCCCCTTACGGGGGCCGCTAAAACGAAAAGGATACACGCGGAATTCTGAGTTTAAACACCCCTTCAGTGAGGTTTGAAGCTAAAAAAAATACCTCTTCAATATAAAAAAAAAGAAAATGATCGTAGCAAAATTGGTTTTGTGTTAAACCCCCCCCCCCTATTTTTTGTATTTGGGTTTGACGCAAAAAAAAAAATACATCTTCCATATGTTAAAAAAAGAAGAAAATTACAAATTAAAATGCCCAATTCAGAGGGGTTTAATGCTGAAAACCTCTTCAATATAAAAGAAAGCTATTTGCACAATAAAAATTCTATGAGCGTAGCCAAGTGGGGGTTGAGAAAAAATTCCCCTCCTCCAGAGTTTTTTTTATGTTTAAAACCCCTCCAGATGGTTTTGAGTTTAAAATCCCCCTACAGGGAGTTTTGAGGTTGAAAACCTCTCTCTTCAATGTTATTCTAAAGCAAACTACAGTCAGCAGAGATTTTTTTCAGTTTTAACCCCCCCCCCCCATGAAACTTTCCTTTTGATAGCAAACTAAAGTCAACTAGCTCCAAGGGCGTAGTCAAGAGAGGTTACACATTTCTACAGGTGGCTGGGCTCCATTAATAAAGAGCAGTGAATAGTCATTTGCCGAAATAGAAAAACACTAAATAGGGCTCAACAAAGGGGGCGTAGATAGATTTTAGGAGTCATTTATAGAAATCGGGTCTCAATCAAGAGAACCTTTGCACGCACGCATGCAAGCACGCACCTACACACATAGTAAAAGTAAAGTTTCTCTTTCAGAAACTTGTGGTCTATAAGGAAGATGATGTAAAGTTCATCTGATTTTGTGGCCCACGGTTAGCGAGGGTTTCATGTGGCCAGCACAACGACCAACCGCCTTTACTTTTCCCCAACTAATGTCAGGTACCCATTAGAGATGGGTGGACTCAAAGGCGCCCGAAAATCCCGAAATAAAAATACCAGTCTTCACCAGGATTCGAACCTGGGACCTCCAGTACGGAAGCCAAACGCTTTACCGCTTAGCCACCGCGCCCTCTACCTACACACATACATACATACATACAAGCACGCACGCACATACACACGTATGGACGTACGTACGCACGCACACACACATGCCCGAACACATATACATACATACACTTTACTTTCTACTTTATAGTATAACTAGCTAAATTTTACCCGGCTTTGCTCGGGTTTTTCTTTCTACAAATAGCATGCATTTAGTCCAATAATGACGTGAACAAAAAAGATGATAATTTAAAAAATAAATCAATTCATCCACTGCTGTGTGTGAGAAAGAAGAGCTAAGTCGTCTGCAAAGTGGAGGTCATCTAACTGTTTCCACAGTGTCAACTGTATACCGTTCTGCTTCTGGTCAGTTACTGTCTTCATGATCCAATCTATGTCTAGTAGAAATAAGAAGGAAGAGAGTAAACAGCCTTGTCTCACTCCTGTTTGGACTTCAAATGCCTTTGTCAGTTGTCTACCATGCACTACTCTGCTAGTCATCCCTTCATATGACTTCTTGATGATGTTATTAATTTTTTCAGGCACTCCATAGTGTCTCAAAAGTCTCCAGAGGGTCTATCTGTCTACACTGTCTACTGCCTTCTCATAGTCTATAAAACTAACGTAGAGAGGGGAGTTCCATTCCATGGACTGTTCCAAAATTATACGTAGTATCTGATCTGTACATGATCTCTCCGTATCAAAAGCCGGCTTGTTGGTCACGGAGATGTGGGTCTACAGCATCTTTCATTTGGTTTAACAGAATACAATTAAACACTTTCCCTGGAATGGACAGTAGTGTTATCCCTCGATAGTTAGAGCAGGAACTAAGATCGCCTTTCTTTGGGAGTTAGGTATGGTAGCCCTCCTTCCATTCTGGTGTCACTTCTTTTTACCATATCTTTAGAAATATAAGAGTTCCAGCCTCCAAATGAGAAGAAAGTAGTTTATTAGATCTAGGTCATCAATGAAATGAAAGCTTTTAGATCTAATTTTAAAATAGTTATTGTTAATTAAAAGTATAGTCATGTATATAAGAGAGTATGCTATATTGAATTCTCATTAATTTAAATTAAAAAATAACGCAAAATAGAGTTAATTATTCAATTTCTTGTTCAAAGGTCAACATCTGTTTTTATTTTTGTGTAGCTATGTAAGTTCATGACCCCTTGACGCGTCTCCTTGGTGACAAAAAAAGAAACCGCGATAGAATATAGTTTATAATTTAAGCAAACGCGTGAATGCAACTGTTAATATAACATTGTTAATTTAATTCTGTTTAGATATAGATATTGATTGTAAAAAGAAAATTGAATGCCTTAGTAATCAATATCTAAAAACTTTAAACTTGTGTTGACCTCGATCTAAATCTAAATCAGTATGTAGGTCAACAACATTCACGTTTTGTCAAGTGCGGGATGATGAAAAAAAAGTAAATTAAAAATAAAGACTTAAAATTAAACCGAATTGGTAGTTGTAGGCTTAAATGTTATGAAAAAAAATACAATAAAAAGTAAATTGTATTATGTAAATAGTTTATTACTTTAATACAGAGGCGTCACCCGGTGCAGTAAAATCAGGCGACACTAAACACCTTTTTTTAAATTTATTAATCAAATTACTCCAAACATTATATGTACACTCCCTATGAATAACCATTTTAAAAAATGTGGTTAAAAATGTTTTCTTATTAATGGTTGTCATGGCAACGGCCGCCATATTGGATTTGTGTATATTGTTTTTAAATCGCTAAGGCTTTAAAACTATTTAAGCTATTGCCAAACAAAAATATGCAACGTGTAGACCAATCATTCCAGAACATTTTCTATAGAATAGTTTCTGAATATAGTAAAAACTTTTTATAATTTTTTTTCTAACCTTGCTAAATTGTTAAAAAAATATATAAAGTGTTTTATTGCAATTAAGACAAAATATTAATTCAAATTTTAAAAATGTTCTATAGAAGTTGTTGTACATGGTATAAATAATAAGCTGGACAAGTTTGGTTGAATTATATGCAGAATTAGTGAAGGAGTAGTAAAAAAGTGAATAAAAATAGTATTTTGTGAAAATCGAAAAAAAAGAAGAAACATTTATATAAAACTAATGTATATACCTTATAAAAAAAATATGAAAAAAATAAGTAATTATTTGCCATTCGTGAAAATTATATTTTTATGTCCAGAAATGGTTGGGCTATTTAAATTAGGTTAAAACTGAAAGTTGAAATTTTAGACCTTTTACCCAAATTTAGTGTCCCACAAAGCCTTAAACTTAATATATCTTGCGACTTCGTTTTCAATGGACAGAATTGCTTGATTTGATTTCAAGAAATAGTTGTTAATTAATGTTTTAATCAGAGAACTTTGTTAGTTAAATTTAGTTTTGCAAAGCTTCTTTTCACATGACGCCTTGGAAACATGCGTTTGGCAAGAAACAGTTAAAGGTTTAATTCAAAGGCTGGCAGAGATTCGTTGTCGTCTTTCAAAACTTTGCTGTATTCTAGTATTCTAGTGTTAGTATTTCTGTTCACATATCTTGCCGTCAGGCCCAATATAAAAGAGATTGATGCACTCAGTATTAACTTCTTGCTCTCTATTTGAATAGTAAATCTTAAGAATACTTTCCTGATATTTTCATATTGTTAAAACGTATTTTTCTTTTTCATTAACATGCTAGTTTGATTTGAGAAAAGTTATCTAAATAACATTTTGAGGTAACTTTTTACATATTTCGTAGAGTAAATGTTTAAGTGCTCGAGCTTAGCCACCACTTTGAAAATAATTAACACTTTAATTTGAAGGTACTTTTGTGTTTAGTTTACTTTTTTGAGTACATCTGCCAATAAGAAAGTCAAGCAATGAAAGTTATGCGTGTATTCACAGACAGCTGGCAATCATATTTGTGCTGCGCCGCTAGTGTTTGTATTTTCAGAGAGACGGCAAAGATTTTCGCCGTCACACTTTCATAAAATCGTTCTTTCTTGGGTCTAACAGCAACACCATGAGCACACCAGCGATTTGTTCATGTGACACGCTATCATTAATTATATTATCCTATCTATTAGTATTAGTGGCAAAGAAAGAAACCCCTTTTTCTAGAGAACCAAGAAAGTATAATTAGAAAATATTTTCCGATTAAGAATTTGGACCACATAGCTTAAGTAAACGGTGTACACATCCATTCAAGTTTCTTTTATGTTCTTCGTTTATTACTACCTGCACTTCTTCATGAATCCTTGACATTGTAGCTGCATTACCATGTCCCTGAGCTCATCATATTGATACGTTAAGCCCATCTCTTTTCAGTCGTTTTAAATTATCAGAACTGATACACCAGATTTGGCCCTCATTAAGAGGAATATCCCACATTTCTGTCATTTCAACATTACCATTGCTACTGTAATATATCTTACAACTTTAGAGATCTATGTTAGGTGTGCTGTAATACAAGATACCAGAGTAACTTGCAGATTTTATGTCTCTTATCTCTGATAAGTATATCCCTTAAGTGGTTTGCTAAAACATTTATAAATATTTTTGGTACAAGCTTGGAAAGTAATGTTTTTTTCATCGCTGACTTGCGATCGTATAAGTTATATTTCAGCACTGGTTCATATTTGGATAACATTGTATAAGTTATATTTCAGCACTGGTTCATATTTGGATAACATTTCCACAATCGCGAGAAAAAAAAATTCATTATTCAATGAAATGTCTTCTTCAGTTCGCCACCATATGCCAACTTTTTCTTTGCTAGAAACAATGCGATAGTAAGCAATATATAAACGTCAATCAAAGTAATGACGTCCTTGTCAATTTTTGGAAGCTTAACTCATGCTCCCAAAATGTTAGTAATTTGAAAGCCTGATAAATGTTCTTCCGTCTTCTCTCTAGTTTTTCGTTGTGGACATGTCCACTATTTATCAGATAAGAAAATCTTGCAATTGATGTTTTCCCATTTAGAATAATTTTATTCAACAATTTCTAAGCTTTATGATTTTGCTTCTGTCACATTTTAAAGTTGGTATTTTTTAATTATTTTTTTTAAGTGCCTTTTTACACTTGGGTATCACCCCCTATCGGGTGTCACCCGGTGCGGACCGCACCCCCCGCACCTGCCTAGTGACGCCTCTGCTTTAATAATATGCATTTATAATGCGCGATATTATAATTATGACCTATGACATTCATTTCATTTGTACCACTGCGCGACACATGTAGATCTAGGCCTAATAGTGCCGTAAGTTACTGAAAAGTATGTCAAGACGATCAAAGCCTTTTACATTTAGAGCGAAAGATTTTATGTACAAAAAGTTTTTTTTTTGAGGGTCTTAAGTTTGTTTTAGGGCTACAATACATACACTACGGCCTAAGTTGGTACCCAAGGAACGTTTCTGCCAAGTTTAATGAAAATTGGTCACGCGGTTTTGATTTCTATTCGATACATACATACAT
>JADKLZ010005229.1:39020-66741 GCA_021533235.1 Biomphalaria straminea | reverse complement strand
TCAGGTGGCCGAGCCTTGCTCGGTTAAATAATTTAATATCAGGTGGCCGAGCCTTGCTCGGTTAAATAATTTAATATCAGGTGACCGAGCCTTGCTCGGTTAAATAATTTATACTAAGAAAGGTTATATACAACTGCTACTGGTGCTACAGCCCATGGAAAGATATGGCCTGCTCTTACACATCCCTCCATTCATATATCTCCTGGGCCTTTCGTCACCACGCCCTAACGGTTTAGATATCTTGTTCAGTGTGAGAAAGTAAGGAGCAGTAGAGCAGCTGTGTAATCACTATTTCCTTTGTTTTGGTACGAGACATTAGACACTGAAGCATGAACACATGGTCATAATTTTACCAGCAAAATTATAATTATAATAAGGCTTGACATCAAATCCGAAGATTGAGGAATCTACACCGCTCTACGCAATTAAAGTGTAAACAATTTATTAAGCACTTAAAACGCAATAACTAATCATACATCGTACATTTAATTTCATTACTTTCCTTCCATAGTTCTATGATCAATCAATCTTCAATAAGATGGTGCGCAAATGTTTAATTAGGTCCATTGATACTTTACAACTCGTTCCTTTTTGCATTGTAGTGAGGTAAGCCTAGTGACGTAAGCATCATTTTTCCCGTTTACGTCATGGAAAACTTTCATTCATAAATTTTCCATTTCATTCATAAATTATTCTGACCTAAATTAAATTGAGACATTTTCATATCGAAATAACGGTCGAACTCGAGTTTTCCCGATGTAGCCAATGAGTTGAGAATTTTTTTCTCACTAATACGCACTTACCTTGAAATTTTAAAGAAAATCGTTAGAGCCGTTTTCGAAATAAAATTTATAAATAAATAAATATATATATATAATATCAGGTGGCCGAGCCTTGCTCGGTTAAATAAATGCCCTGCCCAGCCTGACTGTCGGACAATAAGAAGTTCATACCGGCTTTTGCCATCCATCCATCCCAGTGGTGCTACAGCCCGTGGTCTGCTTTTAGTTTTACACATCCCTTCATTCATATCTCTAAACGCGTTCTTGTTTGCAAAGAAGTACACTATAGTAAGCCTAGTGACGTAAGCAGCGTTTTTCCCGTTTACGTCATGGAAAACTTTCATTCATAAATTTTCCATTTCATTCATAAATTATTCTAACCAAAATTAAATTGAGACATTTTCATATCGAAATAACGGTCGAACTCGAGTTTTCCCGATGTGGCCAATGAGTTGAGAATTTTTTTCTCACTAATACGCACATACCTTGAAATTTTAAAGAAAACCGTTAGAGCCGTTTTCGAAATAAAATTTATAAATAAATATATATATATACAAGAATTGCTCGCTTAAGAGTATAGGATATATATATATATATATACAAGAATTGCTCGCTTAAGAGTATAGGATTTAAACTGCTGACGTGTAACTTTCGGTTGGTATCCTTCACGTGTAACGTGTTATGAAGATATTTTATTACAAAATTCTGTGTTTTTTTTAAGTCAATCAAAACTGAATTGGAACTTATATGCTGGTGGAAGATATTTAATTCTCCTCTGCGTTATCACTTGATATGGAGGCACGCTGGTTGAGCAGTAAAGCCAACAGGACAGTGGCCTATCTTGCACTATGCTATAATAATTGCTCAGGCCTGGACAGCCTCCACCATGGGAAGTCTGGTCAGTACACCTCATGCGCTCTCAGACTCTATAGGCTTTTTGGGACTTGTCCCAGCACTCAAACCACTTTTTCATTTCTGATTTTTTTAAATTACAGCCAGTGCATGATGAAAACTTACAGCTTGTTCAGTGAGTGGACTCTGCCCTCCCAGGTGGGTCAAGGAGGTTGTAATAATCACGCCAGTCACACCTATGTGAACAATGTGAAAAAAAAACGTAAAGCAGCCTAAGAGGTAAAGAAACAACTGAAGGCATTTTGTGACAATCTATGGTGACTCAAGTTTCTGTGCTAGCACTCTGCAATCCACTTAAAGAATTGACCATACAGTGTGATTCCAGTAAAGATGGTCTTGGCGCTGACTTAATGCAGGAAAATAGACCCATAGCTTTAGGCAAGTTGATCTTAGACTGCTACTTAGACTTAGACCCAAAATAACAGAAAAAGACTTTAATGAATCATGACGTTACCACACACCCTGGGAAAAGGTTGGTGTTGATCTATATATATTGACACTGTGAAGTTGATCGCTTAGAGATGTAATGAATCTTCTCATTCTTGTTGTAAAGTTAGTTCTTTCTGTAGCTCATATATATTTCTAAGTTACTTCAGGATACTAGGTGCATGGGTTTCTTGTGAAGATGTATTTCAATTTCGCGAGTTCATAGAGAAGACATTACATAACACGAACAAAAACTTGAATGACTAAGTTGACTTCGAGAAAAACTTTAAAATACTAACTTTATTTACAGAATGGGCCACTGTCTAGTCAAAAGATAAAGATGTCTGATCACCCCAAAAGTCTAGCAGTAACTGAATTCCTATTACGTCAATCTTAACCTTTTAACCCTACAGTCTGTGTCGTCATAAAATGTGCGTTCAATGTCGGTACTAAAAAGTGCGCAATTCTA
The DNA here is from genome assembly GCA_021533235.1 of Biomphalaria straminea. Lineage (NCBI taxonomy): Eukaryota > Metazoa > Mollusca > Gastropoda > Planorbidae > Biomphalaria > Biomphalaria straminea. Next base: position 64,152 of record JADKLZ010005229.1, on the reverse strand, counting down.
AAAGACTAAACTAACTATCTAAAAAGTGTGCGCAATACTAAACTAGCTAATAATAATAATAATAATAATCACCAGAAAATTCCTCAGTGGAAACTGATAAAGGGACTACAATGAATTTTGTTTCCCTTTAACGAAACTCGACCCTGGCTGCGCCAGAGAAAGAATACTCGTTCTTTTATCATAATAATAATAATAATAATTTTATTTATAAAGCGCTGTTAACAAACAAAGTGTAGGCTCAAGGCGCTGTAAAAACATCACAAACACAAACACGAGACATGACAAACTAATCTAAAAAAGTTCTAAACAGATAGGTCTTGATGTTCTTCTTAAAGGTGGTGTAGCAAGTTGTCTGTCTGAGTTCAATGGGGAGTGAGTTCCAAACCTTTGGTCCGTGAACTGAAAAAGCCCGCTGACCGTAGCTTTTGAGGGAAAAAGAGAACACTAGGGCAGAAACTATCATAAGAAAACTAAAAGAACATTTTGCTAGATATGGCATCCCATCCCCAGTGGTCTTTGACAATGAACAGCTTCACAAAATTCGCCAATGTTTGAAGTTTCAACCACTTGATGAGCAGTCCTGTGCCCATGAGCGCTGGCATAAGGGAGTAATAACTCATCAGTTATAACTAACTTATAACAAGTCATATGAAGTTGAATCAGGTGGTGGAGTTTATCATCCAAATAGAATTTAATTACAAAGAATCCCACCACCTGCTGAAACGATTGTGCCCGCACCAATAGGTACAAGACCAGCCACATGGGACAACAACCTACAAGAACGACAACTCATAAACCATCTTGAATTGGTAATGAATATATCTCAAGCAAAGGGCGACAGTGACCAAGGGAAGGTGGAAAGACTGAAAAAGTAAGCATATTCAAAGCTAGGCCATTTAGGTGTACTTTTTTTTATTCTTAACCAATGGTTAAGCAACGTTTTGTTCGTAAACTCATGGGCCTACTTCTGTCAATTTTTTTTTTTTTTTTGTACTTTGCACCCATTTTAATACAATTAATTTTTAAACATAAATATATTTTGCAACTGATTCCATTTCGCAAAGGCGAAACAAATCATAACTGCCCTTTAGTCGAATATAAAAATAAAACAGACCTATAGAGTTACATTATCTACTAATAAATATATGTACGGCATCATTACTTACATTAAAGTTTAAAGTTTGAGAACCACTGCTTTAAATAGTAATTAAAAATCTACCGGAAGTCAAGTTATCTTGCAACCAAGGCTTCAAGGCGCCTGCTACTTGAACGGAACTTAGAGTGAGTTAGACTTACTGATTCTTAGATTCTAGATCTATAGATCTAATAATATTATTTATCTAGTAGATCTAGTCACTAGTAGAGTAGTACTCAGCCGACTCAGGACTAGATCTAGTACTCAGTAGTACTAGTAGTAGTCTTTAGAGTCTAGTTAAGTTACAGTGTGAGTTACTGTCATTTAAAATTTGATTTTGAGTCATTGACTGAGTGAGAGTGTTGAACTTACTCAGGTTATACTAAGTTATAGAAATATAGAGTCTACTGTCACAGGCTACTGACTCATGTAAGTGTACTATGTAACTGTAAGAGTGTAAGTGTTTTGAGTTGGTAATTAAATACTAGATCTATTACTAATACTTAGTAATACTTAAGTTAGTCTTAGTATAATAGTAATACTAAAATCAATAGATTTGTCATTTGTTACTATAAGTTAGATGTTAGATCTATAGTATTCTATAGTTATTCTAGCACTAAATTCTACTCTGACACTAGACATTTAGAATCTAGTACTGTAGCCTAACTACTACTAGATCTAGATCTAGTACTAATAATAGTAACAAAATATTATAATTAGTAGTATCTTCATAATCACATAATTCATGTCTAGTATCATTCTGTAGAATTTCTAGAATTCTAGACTCAAGAATACTCTAGATCAGGGGTGGGCAACCTTTTTGTATGGAGGGATGCATTTTTTTTAAATTTGGAAATGGCGGGCTGCATTATATGTATATTATTGTGGTCTATAGGGCAGATGATGTAAAAGTCATCTGATTCTGTGGCCTAAGGCTAACAAGGGTGTCATGTGGCCAGCACATTGATTAACTGCCTTTACTTTTTTCCCCAACTAATGTCATGCACCCATTAGAGCTGGGAGGACTCAAAAGAGGCACCCAAGGATCCCAAAATAAAAATGACACCAGGATTAAAACCCTTTTTAATAATCTATATATATATTTCTCAAAAGACAAGTTCAAACGAGTAAAGTTCAAACAACAAGTTAATGGGAAGATCCCATTGCGCAGCACGGTGTAAATGGAACCTGGTGTATCCCAATCCGCACTATTTTCATTCACAAAATAGCATAGACATAAATAAATCTAGATGGAAAAAGGAAGTAACTTCATGTAACTTGAAAACATAAGTATATATATCTACTATTGAATTCGGATTTCCAAATTATGAGAAAATTTAAAAATTGCATGACCTTCAGTCTTAAAGATTAAACACAATTTATAGACATTAAAATAAAGTACACACAATTGCAATGCACACATTTTTGTTTCATAAAACTCTCTTATGAATTTGTGTAGTGAATGGAAGGGAGGTTAAAAAAGTGGAATTATATTGTGTCATAAGACACTTGAAACTAGAACGATAATACACAGATAGCTACTACTACTTTAGAAGTACTTAAATTAATATCACAAATTACTTTACTTTTACTTTACAAAAGATTTCAATAATTTCCGGAGATTTCCAGGACTTTTTCGTAGGCCTATATTTAATAACATTTCAGGAGATTTCCAGGGGCTCCTGGTAAATCAATAGGCCGCGGGAAATCTGTTATATCATGTTATAAAATGGTTCAATTTAATAATATATACACCTAAAAATTAGCACGGGTCCAAAGAAAGTGCGGGACCCTCTGCGGTCGCATATGTTGCAGTGCCTAAGGCCTGCCCTGCAAAATAGCGGCGTATGCTACGCCGGCCGACTAGTATAATATATAGAATATTAGTTAAGGCCTTATGAATAATAATAAAAAAACACACTAAAATATGAATTAATTCTTTCAGAATATCAATCAACTTAATCAACATTCAGAACAGTCATACACTCAAAACATGTTTTATTTAATATGTAATATTATTAGCTGGTATATGTTATTTGATAATGTTGACATAATGATCTATTACAAGACAGAGGCCACCTTAAGTGTTTTGATAAATGTTTTACAAATTTCGGATGTTCCTTCAGAGTTGAATTACTTCCTAGTCCAAACCTCCTGTAGGACGACGGTGGATGGGAGCGGGCAGGGTTTGAACCTGGGACCATCAATAAATATAGTTTTAACATATATTACCAATGCAGAACACCATACTTTTTTTTTTGGGCTAAACAGGAGGAGGAAGAGAGAGGCGTGCGTACTGATAGGCGACTGCCAACTTTTTTACCTCAATGGCCAGGGACCCAACCGTCAAATGATTACCTTTAATCTTTATATAAATCTAGATCTATCTAGTATGGCTAGATCTAGGCATATAACTTCATTCAATGTACCAAACATAAAACAACAACAAACAAACAAACATAAGATCATTAACATTGAAGTCCAAATAAAGTTGTCTGAAATAAAGTTTGGGTAAGAAAAAGGTAATTTAATTAAGACACACTATACAGGGTCCCATGGAGAGCTTGAATGCAAAATCAAATTTGCTTCTCAGAATTTAAAAAAATTTAGATTATTTATATATTTTTTGACACATTACTTCAATATATTTTTTTTTTTTAATTTTGATTGATTAATAATTAACTTCACAGTTAAAAAATTGTATTTAAGATCGGATAGTACTTTTTGATATCCGGCCGGATATGACCGGATAATAAAATTTGATATTCGGCCGTAGCCGGTGCCGAATACCTAAGTATCTTGTAAATAACTTGTATTGCTGAACATTTTACTAATTTGTTATATAACATACCTATATTTGTCGGTATTATTTTTTCCTTTTATATACCTTATTGTTTTAAACTCTGATACTGATTGATTTATTAAAGATTAATAGTATTTATAAACAGAAATTAATCTGTGTAGCATCATCATGAATAGCATGAGCGTGTCTGTGTGTATGTACGAAGCCACCAACCATAAAGGCTGTGTGTTGGAGGGTCACTGTAAAATGTTAGTATATATTTTACTAGTTACTAATGTAAATCTCTCATCTGGCTTGTATGGTGGTTGAATGTATGTGTTCAAGAATTTCGACCAACAATCGGTCATCAGACTTGTATTTTTAAGTCCAAAGGCTGTTTCTGGTTCTGGCTTCAAGAACTTAATACTGATAGCTGTTAGTTAATAGTTGGAATCTGAAGCGTAGTAGGTCATATATTTATTAATCCGTTTGCGGCAAAAGATATTTTATTAACATCATGAACATTCATTGCACCTACAATTTGCATTAATCCATTCTGGCTTAAGAATAGTCAATGTCTATCAATACATTGTCATGGGTTAAACAAATAAGAAGTTAAGGATGTTGAGTCTCTTGAGCCCTCCCTTAAAGATACCACTGGTCAGTGTCTGGCTTGTAGTCCAGCCTCCTAATTGAGACTTAACTCAAAGTAAACAAACTTATTACCCGGCCAATAGTATAAAAGGTGTGGCTTGTGGTCCTTTGACTCTTTGATTGACAACCTATCTCATAATAAACAAACCCAAACCAGTTTAACCTTATAGAGAGATGACTTGTAGTCCCGCCCCCTAATAAAAATTCTTCTCCAAGTAAACAAACTTAGTTCCCTCTTAAGATAGACCTCTAGACAGTGTCAACACCTTGACATCTGGCTTAATGTGGTCAGCTGCCTATCTGTGATCTCAATGTTATGGACCAAACAAACATAAGGAGGTGGGGGTTGCTCATCTCTACCTCTGCAGATATACCCGCACATCTAGACAGATTATCAACGTGACGTAGTTAATGAATATTACATGTTTACTAGAACACTCAAAGGTCAAAACAAGCTTTTAAAATGTGCCAGACATCGCTGCTATGTATGTAATGCGATCTTACAATGTACAGTTTTATTTCTATTTAGATTAACACGCCTTGTTTTTTGTACTAAATAAGATTTGGTGCATAATCATTGTTTTGATATTTAAGTGTTATCTCCGTATGGTGTATCTGGAAAAGAGTTAGCACGCGGAGGCGCCTAACAATATTAAAAGAAATACAGGTACTACGCTGTAGTTTTACTATCCGGTTTACTATCCTGTAGTGATATTCGACCGGAGCCGGATAGTGAAAAAGTGCCGAATATTCGGCCGGAGCGACTATCAGGTACAACCCTGATATATATATATTATATAAAATATCATACACATAGAGAGACTATATGATGTGAGTATATGAACTATATGTAATGTAATCATTTATTTATTAGACCTAGATCTAGATCTCTAATCTCTTTAAATTGATGAAGAAAATAATAGGAAGGGTGATCCCTATAAATATGCCCATTAGGGCCCAGTATCAGTTTTGATCAGGGTTATCCCCCTTTGCCCTAATTGCAGTCCTAAATAGCCCAAATGGTGCCCTAATGGGCGCGTGTACCGTTTGCACATTGGCAGAATTAGGTTCCCATTAGGGGCCAATATGGGCAGCCCTAATCGTGCCATATGGGCCTAGAATGGGTAAAACCACATCCGGATTAATTGGGGATTTCCAGAATCGCGCCACAATCAAGCCCATACTAGCCCCAATGGTTTAGTAACTGAGATTTTCATTGGGGTTCAATTAGGGAAAAACTTTATTATGCCATCATGGTTCCGTTACTAGCCCTAATGGTTTAGTAAATACTGTATCATTAGGGTTTAGTTAGGGATAACCCTTATTGTGCCAATAGCGTTCCAATACTGGCCCCAATGGTTTAGTAACTGAAATATTTATTAGGGCTCTATTAGGGATAACCCTTATTGTGCCAATCTCTTTCCGATACTGGACCAAATAGTTTAGTAAATGAAATATTCATTAGGGCTCAATTAGGGAAAGCCCTCTAGCTTATTGTGCCAATGAGATTTTGATGCTGGCCCCATTGGTTTAATAACTGAAATATTTATTACGGATAACCTTTATTGTGCCATTATTGTACCTATACTGGCCCCAATGATTTAGTAATGTTTTTTTCTTTTTTTTTATATATATTGGAGATGATTTATTATGCTCTTTATGTTCAGATGCAGCTCAATTAGAATGAAATAACCTTTTTTTTACATACTATCATGCACTGGTGATTTAGATCTAGTAATAGAATAATAATCAGTATGTGATCTACATACATCTAGCTGTGTCAACATTATTGCACGTTCTAATCATTCATTCTTAAATTAAACTTACACAAGTAGGACACATTTTAAAAAAAATCTTTATTCATGGAATAATAAACTAACACAAAGACAAATATAACAGCACAAACAATATATTAAGACATCATTCTCATTTAATTCTTAGTATTCTTTACAGACAGGCTCCAAGGCTGGTGTCAATAATTTCAACATCAGTAAAGCGATCATATGTTGACTTCCACACAGCAGCTGAAACAAACAAAATAATAATGATTATTGGTCATTGCAACAAATCTACCTTAATCTAGCTGTAATAATAAAAAATCAGATCATTAAATAACATGAAAAAAAAAGCTGAAGATATTGGGCTCAACCCAAGAAAACATTAAGAAACTGGAACAGACACAAAATAAAGCAGTGAGATTCATAACAAATGAAATATTGACATTTGACTTTAGTAAAATCACTAAATTTAGAAAGCCTTCAGGATAGAAGACTCAAAAGTAAAATAGCAATTATAAATGAAACACTGAACGATAATCTTCAAATACAAAATCTAATAAAATACTCAGAAAGACACCTAAGATAAAGGCACATTCCTCATTCAATATATATGCTATGACAAATTTGTACAAATACTTCTTCGCTAGTGCTATTAAGCATGGAATGGGTTGCCTGAGCTAGCCATGAAAACCAGTGACTTAGCAGAATTTAGGTCATAGGTTAATATGCATGACGGGTAGGTCATTATCTTTTTTTTTTATTAAAACTTTTTTTTTGGGGTCACTAATCAGTTATCATAAAAATATATTTTTCATACAGGCTTCCTCATAAAAAAAGATGTTGAACAACATCTGAAGTGCATACATAGGTCAATCTAAATGTCAACTGCCCTTAAAAGAAAACTGACATTCTAAAAAAAAAAAACTACAGAAAACAGTCCAAAAAAATTACAATAATGACAATAATGAAATGTTTATGGTATACAAGAAAAACTTGCTATAATGATGAGACCCTGTAATTTTTCTTTATCAGTATCTACACAATGAAATAAAAATAAAAAAAAAAACACACTATTACACATTTTTATAACTAAGACACTGATATATCTTTTATATATAATTAGTGCAAGTAAGAAAAAAAAACAACATTATTTCTTTTGTCATTGTGATTTACATTTACCTCATGAAAGCAACTTTGCACTTCTTACAATAGGGATGAATTTGTTTTTTTTTTGCTTCCTATGGACTTTTCTGTTTACTAGAAAAAAGAAAAAGAAAATATAAAGCATTCTACAGAAAGAATGAGTGATTATACAACAAATTTTAAAAAATCTGAATATGAGTAAATTAAATAGAAATATTTTGTGCACATTCAGCAATCCTATACAGCTTTTAAAAATGAGGTCTAAATTTTTATTATTTTAATCTTTTGGAAACTTTTTAACTTTTACACCTAATACAAGACTAGATTTGATTATTAAACTATTAAACCTTGGTTAAGGTTTAGCCTAAAACAATGAGCCATAGAATGCATCCTAGATCAAAGTGTAGAAATTTTATAATATAATAATTAGTATTAATAGACCTCTAGACCTTTTAGCTAGGCTACCTGGATCTGGTTATGTGGACAATGGACTGGTCACCTCGATGGTCTCTGCATGGACGGCATGGTCGTCTGGTTCATACCTTGCAACTGCCATCAATTCCCTAGGCTCCTGATTCGAGGTTTAGATTACCAAGTAGATATTCTCAACTCTAAAGGAACATAGAAAAAAAGTCAATATACGTAGGCTAATATATAATATAACAAAATTCAATATATAGAGTTAGAATGCATCCTAGATCAAAGTGTAGAAATTGTATAATATATTAATACTAGTCGACCGACGGCATAGCATGCGCCGCTATTTTGCAGGGAAGGCCTTAGGCACTGCAACATATGCGACCACAGTGGGTCCCGCACTTTCTTTGGACCCGTGCTAATTTTGAGGTGTATAAATTATTAAATTGAACCATTTTATAACATAATATCAGGTAGCCGAGCCTTGCTCGGTTAAATAAATGCCCTGCCCAGCCTGACTGTCGGACAATAAAAAGTTCATACTGGCTTGCCATCCATCAATCCCAGTGGTGCTACAACCGGTGGTCTGCTTTTAGTTTTACACATCCCTTCATTCATATCTCTAAACGCATTCTTGTTTGCAAAGAAATATTTTAGTGTACTACGGTAAGCCTAGTGACATAAGCAGCATTTTTCCCGTTTACATCATGGAAAACTTTCATCAATTATTCTAACCAAAATTAATTTTACAACATTAAGACATTTTCATATCGAAATAATGGTCGAACTCGAGTTTTCCCGATGTGGCCAATGAGTTGAGAATTTTTTTTTCCCTAACATGCAGATCCGTTGAAATTTTAAAGAAAATCGTGTTAGAGCCGTTTTCGAAATAGAAGATATATATATATATATATATACAAGAATTGCTCGCTTAAGAGTATAGGATAACAGATTTCCCGCGGCCTATTGATTTACCAGGAGCCCCCCCGGAAATCTCCTGAAATGTTATTAAATATAGACCTACGAAAAAGTCCTGGAAATCTCCGCACATTGTTAAAATCTTTTTAAAGTAAAAGTAAAGTAAAAAAAAAAAATTTGCTATGCTATTTTGTGAATGAAAGTAGTGCGGATTTGGATATATTATTTTCCATTCACACCATTCTGCTCCATGGGATCTTCCCATTTACTTGTTATAAGTAAAGCGAATGCGTGAATTCATGAATAAACAATCCTATGAATAGAGTTATAAATGGCTAATTGACCTTAATTTATGCGATATTAAGAATAGAGTTGCACTCATGTAACAATGCTTTAGAAAAAAACAATTTGAATGTTAATTTGATTAAAATATGAAATGAATGGACTATAATATTAGTATGTTCATGTGCTAAAGCATAAAACTATATTTGCAAAGAGAATCAGAGTTGAATTCGAGTTTTAGATATAGATCTAGATCTAGGAATAGAGAGATGAGTTACCTTTCTTAATCATGTCTAATGAACGAATATGCATAATTAATTTTTGATATTAATTAAAATACTTCTTAAGTCAAACCTGAGAGTAGACTCTATCTGTGTATGGTGTTTAATCTCTTAAGACTAAAGATCCTGCAAATTTTATAATTTTTCATAATTTGGAAATCCGAATTCAATAGTAGATATACATGTTTCCAAGTTACATGAAGTTACTTCCTATTTCCAGTCTATATTTATTTATGTCTATGCTATTTTGAAAATTGGGATGCACCATTTTCCATTCACACCATGCTGCGCCATTGTATCTTCCCAATTACTTGTTTGAACTTTCCTTGTTTGAATTTGTCTTTTGAGAAATATATATATATACATAGTAATTAGTATTAATAGACCTCTAGAACTTCTTATTGAGGTCTAGCTAGGATACCTGGATCTGGTTATGTGGACAATGGACTGGTCACCTTGATGGTCTCTGCATGGACGGCATGGTCGTCTGGCTCATACCTTGCAACTGCCTTCAATTCCCTAGGCTCCTAGAGTCTGGTAATTCGATACTCTAGGCCTATAGGGTGGAGGTAGCAGAACTTGTAGTTTGTGTTATTGTTTGAAGTACACTAGTTCTTAAATAAAGTGCATAGTTTTAGTTTTTTTCCCTTTAGTTTCTATTTTATTCTTATAATTGCACTTCCGAAAAGTACGTGAAGATTTAGAATTAAAACATTCTGTGGCCCCAAATTTTATTAATGCGGCCCTCGGTTGAAAAAGGTTGCCCACCCCTGATCTAAGGCAATCTAAGCTAAGGGTATGGCCCATGGCTATAGAGTATAGTCTACTCTAGGCCTAGATATTTTATAATTTAGATCTAATATAAATCTAGACATCTGCATTCTATTACAACACAAGCATATTAAAACATTATATAGTTTACATCTAGACTAATAAATTCAGATCTGGCTATAATCAAATTCACATGTGTAGAATCTAGATCTAGATAATGGAATGGGGTTTAATGTTTTTGTTTACTTTTCTAAAAACTTGTTCCATGTTTTATTTTTCATCAGATTATGGCAAATTTAAAACAGATTAATAAAATTATAACTGTCAATGATTGTGGATTCAATGGGCTGCAATGCCTTGTCATTTTAAATGACAATAATTTATTGCATTGCAAGCGTGATGACAAAGGAAATCCTACTGATGTTACCATGAAAGAAAGAGAAATTGATTTAATAGACAAACTGTTTAAAGAAGTTTCTTGCCTTCAGAAAGCAACACTGAGCTCCTTCACAAATCCTGAAATGGTAAATATGTTTATATATATATATATATATAGATCAACTATAGAGTCTATAAATAACTGTACATTCTTTTATGTTATCCTCCCATGGCTTTCTCTATCTGCCCCTTTTTTTACTGATACTGTACCCTGAAGGAAGAAGCGAGCCCCAAAGATCTTGTAATATGGTTATAGATTTTTAGCTTATGGTTTTTTTTTTACAACAGTTACTATTATAGCTTTTATATAGCGCTACTTTCATGCTTATAGCATGCTCAGAGCACTTTGGTCCAAGCTCATTTGTGGACCAGTGGGGGGAGGGCGTATCTGCCTGTAGGCTCTCAGTAAACACAACGCTGCCTGAACCTCGAGCCCCCTTCTAGGTAGCCAAGTTCAAGCACGCTTAGCCTCTCGATCACTCTTCCCACCAAGTTTGCAGGTCATTATTGGGGTCCAATCGCTGCAGTATCCCCGTCTCCAATCTCTCTTAGCTATGCAGTTCATTTGAAAAATCTTGAAACTTTTAGCATGCAGATCGAAGCTTGCCACCATTGAAGACCAATTGTTATAGTAGTGGTCGCTGAGGATGGTGATGGGTTTAATTTGGAGAATGGGTGGGGTAAATATTTGTTATTGAGAGCTAATTGCTCATGCTATAAGATGTATAAATGAGGATTTATCTTTGGAAAAAAATTTTTTTTTATATTTTGTTTATTAATATTTCATTAAATCTATATATAAATTTATATATTTATTTTGCATTTTATAGTTTGCTTTCAAAGAAAGAAAAGATTACACCAGGGAGGTGATGGGGATCAACACCAGAAATGGAATGCCCTACCAACTAGAGATGATAACTGGAGCTTATGTATTAAAGAAGTCATTTTACATATTGAATTGTCATGGGCAAGTACTGTCCATACTTGCGAACAACATTTATGAAAGAGTAAATTTTATTTTAATAACTTTATTCATAGAATTTATCATTTAAGGACAGCATAAACCCCTAAATAGAATTGAAATGATTTAGTAATAAAAAATCCTTTTTTATTATGTGCAGGCATGTAAATAACAAGAAAAAAATTCTTTATAGCTTATTAACTTTTTTGAAAGTAAACTAATTTTGGGGCTTTTTTTTTTTTTGTTAAAATGGTGAAAAATAAAGTTAATTTTAATGTCAATTTAACTACTTTGAAAGTTTTCAACCTGTTATATTGATTCTAATTCCTTTTCAAACTTGTAAAAGCATTATTTTTTGTGCCTAACTTCAAGGCAAAATATTCCCATAGAAATTTTTTATCACGCCACCATTGAACAAAAAACATGAAAATGGCTAATAGGAGAAAATGGCAAAAAAAAATGTTTTTATGTATACTGTATTCATTTAAGGGAAGGCAAACTCAACGAGATAACAATGTTTATTTACATGGACATCATAATTCATAAGACATCTTTTCTTAGCACAGTCTTTTCACTTCAGCTTTAGACTTGGGCGGAAATCGTTAGTCCCCTTTCATGTCAACATCCAACTTCAGTCTAGTCACTAATAGTGTGCATCCCTGCACTTGCCAAGATGGCGGTGCACTTGGCGGAGTCATAACATTGTCCCTCTCTTAACACTTTTCGTTCTGAAAAGAAAACACTGCAGCTGGGTTTGACAGTTTAGGTGGAGGTCTATCAGTGGGAGCCACAGGCGGTAGGGAGAGTGTTCCCTCCCAAGCCATCCTCATTGGTTTTATCCAGTACCGCTTTGACTTTCTCCTGTTGACCAGGCTGTTGTTGCGATGATGGCGTGGCCATTTGACACACAGAGAGATAGTTGTTGAGCACTGTTTTCATCAGCACAGCCGTTGATCGGACACGCTGTTTCAGCAAACCCTCCCAACAGATGCCTCTGATAGTAGCTACAGGTTTACATGCAGCCACATTGCAAACAAAGTCTGCTATGCCGCAACTATCCTCAGTTAACAGTATCACGTCCAGGAGATAAGTCTCAAATTTAGAGTGGTTTGAGTGACATTCATCTATGCCAATGTCAATGATGATGTCAATGATGATGGCAGAAGTACACAAATTTTGTTGGTTGTTTTCTTGGCAACAGCATTCCCTGTGTGATGCACATACAGGTCAAGCTCAAGTTTTGGATGCAGTTGTCGAGCTTCACATTTCCCCCATGACACTGGCAGATAGACAGAGGTCTTTAAGGTCTATACCAACGTTGTCTTGATCTGTCCGGCTGATTGAGGTATTGGTAACAGGTGCAACAGGAACAAACGCTTTGGGCATATAACAGACTTCAGTTTCTTCATTTCTCTCTTTTCTTTCCGTTCGAGATCGTTGCAGCAATCGTCACGTTTCTCGTCTTTAAAGTCACAACCACAAGACTTGCTCACAGTGCTCCGATTCCCAGCGTCTCCGTCAACACTGTTTATTCAGCCACAGTCCTGACCATGCAACTTCTTCACCAAGTCCACAGGCAACTGTTCCTTCATCAACGCATCTATTCCTTCGCTAGCTTGCATCACCACTGCATCAAATTGGTCTATTTGGACTTCACTTGTGATACACTTTCATCTATCTTGTTCCCCTTCTGTTCAATTTGTTTACACAGTGCACCAATACTTTCATGCATTTTGCCAATGAGCTCATAAATCTCCGTTTTAATTTCGAGTAAGTACGTATCCGGATCTTCGTCTTGATCTATCAAGCCTTGCCGGAGATGAGATGAGCTGTAAGCACCTCCATGGTACCACCAATTATCAGATATCAGTTACAAAGTTCCTTCCTTAGCTCCTTTACTGAGAGTTGGTATAATGTTTTTAATGATGCCATTGTGATCAAATCCTACCTCGTCTCCTTGAGTTGCCTATAATCCCACTTCTGACACCAATGTAATAATTTAAGGAAAGGCAAACTCAATGAGGACATATACCTTTATTTACAAGACATTCCAGTTACACCAGAAAACATGTTCTTTTTAACACAGCGTCTTCATTTCCACTCTCTAGCTTTGGGCGAAACTTGTTATTCCCCTTCTATGTAAACATCCGATTTTAGTCACTAACAGTGCCCATCTCTGCACTAGCCTAGATGGTGGTGCGCATGACGGAGTCAGTACAATACATAATATAATTTAAAGTAATACAAAATATAAAAAAATATTTAAAATACCGGTACTTCCACTTTGAATTTGTATGTGCTGTATACAGCATATTGTTCAGAAATAAATGCTGTATAATAATCAATTGTATAAAAAAAATAAAATGAATAATATTGACCCATAAAGGGGGTTTAAGCTGTCCTTAAATAATATCTATTCATTTTAAAAAATAATTAATTAAATTTTTTTTTGTGGCCATCATAAACTGTTATGTTTTATTGAAAGTTAGCCTTCTATGTGTTAAAAAACAGTTGAATATTGCTACCACTAGGACTGTAAACTAAAACTATAAACCCTTCCCCATATTAATTAACAAAAAAATCTCTGTTAATTTAAAACTTTTGTCTTGTTTTCAGAATGAGAATATAGCAATTGTGTATCAGACCAAAGAGGACGGAACAGGCTTTTACAGTCCAGCTATTTTAGATGTTGAAGCTAAAGAAGGTGAGAGCATTAATTATTTCTAGCACTTTAGAAAACAAGAAACGCATGGTGCTATATGAGCTGGTTGAGGTTTTTAAAAAGAAATATAGATTATTTCATAAACAAAAAAAAAACAGATGTTTTTATGTCTTTCGCTTCAGTTTTTATGGGCCTTTTATGTTAGGGGATTTTTAAAAAAATTTCCTTAGCTACGCAGGCCATTTTTTCAATGACCTTTCAATTTTGAAACCCATTATTGTAAATAATACCCTACACTAAATACAGCTAAAAATTAACTTCCATAGACATTGAGGATGAGAATTTAGTGCTATTATACATTTAGACTTAGATCTAGTTGAACTGAAAGTCAGTAAATAATCAAGACATTTACAGATTTTATTTATAAGCATAATGTCTTCCTGCTAAGGTTCGTGTTATGTCCTACAATCTTTTCATGTCTCTTTGCTCTGCTGTTTTTTCTGCATTCACTGTCATTTCATGAAGGACGCGTTTTTTGTCCTCTCTTGCATTCCTTCTTACAGACTTGTTTACTACACCAGACGGGGCTCTAAGATTAGTTTTAAATTATCTAGATCTAGAGCATCTAGACTTCAATGGCTGCTTGTCAGCTTTTGAAAAATATCACTTCTATCAGACCAGAGTATCTTGATGCTGATACCAGGCCACTTTGTATGTCTATATTAAGATTTTACTCTGTTTTTACACTTTCCTCCAGATTTTTCTAATTTGAAGGCTGCCTGCCAACTTACTTGAGTTCAAATGGAATTCGATTTAGACATCTAGATCTTTTATAAGATCTATATAGATTTTATAGATGTAGGCCTACTTTACTATATATAAGTAAAGAAAATCAGCAACATCTTTTTTTTAAGTCACTGCAACAGCCAGTTAAAAAGTGTGTGTGTGTGTGTGTGGGGGAATGTTTTTAAAGTCTGTTCCCTTCAATGTCCATTTTATATGTTTCAGATGTGTTTTGTTTATAAAGTTTTGTGATGATATGAAGTATTTTTTTTCAATATGGACCATACATTTTTTAATATTGGTTCTAGATCTCATCATCATTAAATTTGTATTTTTAGACATTGACTTTAAAAAATACTATTTTTTTAATAATTGCTTTGTGCAGTATCAAAAGGGCATTTATTCCTTTAAATTTTATACTTAATAATAATCATTTTCTAATAAAATGTTTAATTAATCACAGCATTTTTTTTCACTCCGAATGGCCAAAAAATAATTGAACTCTGTCCAAAAGGGGAAAATTATTCTGAAGCCAAAGAATTAAATCTTTGCCATTGGCACTTCCTTGGTGAAAACAGAACTGTTCTTGATCCCTTAGTGGCTGTGAGGTCCTGAATGGTTTAAGATGGTAATTGAAAAAGAAAAAACATTTTAGACAGAATTCTAACACAGTTAACACTTGATTATGTAATTAAATACATGTCTGCTATGTCATGTTCCACTTGGTCTATTTTAAATGACACTGTTCTGTCCTGTGTACATCTAAAAATGGGCCCATGTTAATATCAATTTTGAGTTGGTTACATAAAAGGGTGGCCAGTCTGGTTTTTACTTAAATTGTGACCAGTTAGGGTTGTTACAGGTCAGACTCCACCCAGCTTATTTTGGTTTTAACAAAAAAAAAAAAAAGACTATGTACCTCTTCTGATATTAAATCTTTAAAAAAATATAGTTTGTCCAAGAAGTAAAAGTTTTCTTTTGTAGTTTAATATGAGATGTTCTTTTTTCTCCTTTTATTTTTTTTTTTTAGAAAATAGAACTGAACTGCCAGGTCTTGGACAAGAAAAGGAGATCACAGCCATGACAAAGATGGATCCCAAGCATTTAAAAAATTAAAACAATAAGGGATAGTTTTTTCTGTGTGTGGATACACACATGTTTGTGTAAATACATTTTAAATACAAAGGTTGTTTTTTATTTATTCCTTCAGTTTAGTACTGACATTAGAATTGTGACAACTTAACTAGGCAGTGCAGAAAGAGACCAATGGGGATCTGATGGAGTTCTCTCATTTGTTTTATTGATACACATACTTTGTTAAATGGAAGCAGATAAATCCTGATCAGTATCACTAACAAATTTATCATCACTGATTAGTGTATTATTGTTAGTGGCTACTTGATCATTTGAAAGTGGTACAAACAAATGTGACGACTCAACCATTTCAGAGCAAAAGGTAGATAACCCATCTCTTGTATCAAATAAAGGTTTCTCTGAGATTCTGAAGATGTTTGACATGCAACAAAATGTTGACCTATGTTTGCATATGTTTCTTGAGATTTATGTTGATAGACAAATCATTAGCATTCATGACATCTTTGTTAGACTCAAGCACTTGTTTCACACTCATTATAGACCATATGAGATGTAAGATGCTTATCTCTCTTTTGTTTATTATTCATTTTGTTTGGTGAATCATTGTTAATAGGTAAAGAGCTATTTAATTTACATGTGACCCAGAGTTTCTTCTGATTTTTTTCCTTGATTTTTCTTTTACCTCTGTTTCTCTAATGGTTCTTTGATATCAGCAAAAGTGATTGTGATCTAATCAGTACTCAGTGCTACATGATCCATGATATATGGGAAATAAACACAATCATTAGCAGCTGAAAAATTGTAAATAGAGTACAAATCTTTCTCCTTTTTAGATGGCTATGCTTTCAACATCAGTAGCATCTGAGCAATTTGGACACAACTTTTTTAACAAAGTCTTTGAAATGTTTGGATGTTATTTTCTTTTATTACCTTTCTTTTTTGCTAGACCAAATATAGGACTAGTATCAGTACTTTTGACTGAACATTAGATGTTTCAGGTAAAGCAGATTTATTATTATTGTTACAGCTTACTACTTCCACTGAATCTAAAACATCTGAACCTTTATGTACTTTGGTAATTACTTCTTCAGTATGGAGTTGTTCTTTAACATTCACTTCCGCGTAGAGCTTTGATTCAATGAACATGTTTTTAGTCCATCCTCCACACCATAACTAAAGGGCATCCTTTGAACAAGTTGCATTGCACCAAAGTAGTTTTTAACATTAGTAGACATTATCATTGGTTCAGGGATTAAAATATTGGATAAAATGTTCAACATTCTGTGTTAATAATAGAGTAGCAAGACAAGTTTTCTCAATTTTTAACTTCATCAGTAACTTAACTGGATACATTTCTATACATCAATTTATCAATAGATGGACAAATTTTGTTCTAGAGTTTTTAGCTTTATCATAACTAGTACTTTGTAAAATATTTTTTAGGAACACTTTCAGTTTCAGTTTAATCTAGAGGTGAGATGGACACTATTTCAGATTTTTTACTAACAGTTTCAGTTTCAGTTTAATCTAGAGGTGAGATGGACACTATTTCAGATTTTTTAGGTACAGTTTCAGTTTAATCTAGAGGTGAGATGGACACTATTTCAGATTTTCTAGGAACAGTTTCAGTGGATGCAACGTCAGGCGATTAAAATGTTTGAGAGTTCATGATAAAAATAGCTTTCCAATTTTATTTCCATCACAATAATCATTTTGATTGTCACTTGTTATCTCTTTTGGAGAGCTTTCTAATGTAGTCTACCTCAATAGCCACATTATCAGTAACTTCACTAGTGTCATGGTTTATTTCCATAGGAATATCATTTGTTTGACAAACATCAGAATTAACTATTATAGGATTGTGGTGAACCTTTCTTTGTATAGTGTGTTTACTGTAATCATTGTCATTGTGTCTATTGTATTCAACTCCATTGAGCCTATTCTCTTCTGAATCACATTCTAGAACATTTTCCCTATCCACAAGATTTTCTCTGATTTGAGTAGAAACACAATGAGACATTGCAGCTGCTCCTAACTTCTCTAAGCCTAACCTAAACACAGAAAATAGAAAGCCCATTGAACTTTTTGAGACACTACACCAGATTATTTACAGATGAAAACTTGAAATCAAATAGTATAGACACTGAATTCATGATTGTCAGTATTTTAACTGTTATTATTATTTCTTTGAAACACATTTGTAATAGGCAATTTTTAGGCCTTGATAAACTAATATATCTACTAGTAAAGGTAGTCTAATATTTCTGCTGAATTTGATATTTCTTTACAAACCCAAAAAAATTAAACTGTTATAGTAAAAGTAGTTCCTCTTCAAAAGCAGTGTTTGAAAATACTAGAGACAAAGATCAAAATTCCACTTTCAAACAAGATTGATCAAAAATTCAAGTACTGAATAACGCTAATAAATGTTTCAATAGGATATTTCACAGTTTCATTGTATGACAGTTTTAAACTAATCTTTAGTATTTATCATCCTAGTGTCTATTGTATTAGTTAACTATAAGCCTAGTTTTTTTTCATTGAATATTTGTTTCTTTTGTAGCTGAAGTAGTCCTGATGGCCCAAACATCAATTGTTTTGACTTGGTCTGGCAGGGTTACCTACATGTATGTTTACTGTATTTTCTATTAAGTTGTTCACCCCTGCTGCAGTAAATCCTTTTAACTTATGAAATTATACAGATTTTCAAAGTTTAAAAAACTCTCTGTGTTTTTAGTTGAAGTAGTATTTCTTGATGAATTTATTCATGATAAAATTAAAGTACTGTTTGACATTAAAAATGCCTTTTTTTTTTTCTTTTTAGTCTATTTTACCATCATCATGTATAGGCTCAACTAAAATATTCAACGTCATCCCATAGAGAGGGTGCAAATCAAATGAATGCATACTTTTCTGTGGTCTAATAATAGCTGCTTGCAATCCTTCCATATTATAAATTTCCACAATGATTTTAGTGTTTTTTAAATTAAAAACACATTGGAGCTTTTTTTCATTACTTGAGTTACTCTAAAGTTTTGGACAATTATCTTTGAGAAGCTTCCTCTTTTCTTTTTTAAAATGTATTTAATGTTCACAAAGTGCTGTAGACCAATACAAACAAGCTCATACAACTAATGTATTTACGTTGCTGAAAGCTTGAGAATATCAGAAGCAGTAGATTCCGGCAAGAAATAACATCTGCATACACAAATTTCAAAGTTGAAAGAACACTGTCTTTTGAGTACTTCTCCCATCACTGCTAGATACCATCTAAAATCATCAAAAAGAAATTCTTTTACTTTTTAAACTAACATCCATATGGTTTCATAAAAAAGGTCTTTTCAAATGCTAGATACAAATATTTAACAAAAAAAAAAAAAAGGAATATAAATGTTCTTACATTTAAAAGCTTTGAGCATGTAGCACTACTTATATTTGTGTGTCTCCTTGAGCTAAAACCACTACATCACTAAAAATACTTGTATTGACAATTGCAAGGTATGAATCTTTCAGACTTAAATTGAAACATTCATTATCCTGAAAGAAACAATTCACTCATTATATGCACATGGGATAAGGTCACATCTGAAAGTATAGAACTAGTTCAATAGTTTTCATAAATGTGTTGTTTTTATTTTTTTTATTTCCAAATGAAATTTTGGAATACAATATATCTTCTTTTAAGCATCCTAATTATTATGTTAAAATTAATGTATGCTACTGGTAATAGGTTGGCTATCTTGTTCCATTGCCAGAAGTCTAACAACCTTAATAGACTATAGATGCTTATGAGACAATGTTACTCAAAAGTAAATGTAAACATCGGCACAATTTAGGCCATGATGTGCCCGTGATCCCTAGATATTGTAGTCAAAGGACCTAAAAGATGAATGTAGAATATATTGGACACACTAGCTGATACTCATCAATAAAACTGCCTGCATAAGAATGCTTCCCCATACTATTTTCTAGCCCTCAAATTCATATCCTTATTTTTAAAAATATCTTTTGTCTGGTCGCTGTGCTGGCCTTAAAACAGTGGCGTAGCTAGCCGTGTGTGGGTGGTGAGGGCCGCACAGGGCATCAAGCGATGAGGGGCATCAAACTGAGTAGTAATAACTTTCTAAGAACTTAGTTTCCACTGTAAACGCTTCTGCCAAGATCAATCTCAAGACTATATCTGCAGTTTTAAGTTCAACAAAATGGATTCAACGAAAGCTATAGCTGTTATTATCGAAAATTGAAAATCAAGAGACCACTTGTTAGGTGAAAATGTAAAATTTGTCTTCGTTTAAAGAAAAGCAATTTTCATAATTTATTTAAGAAAGAAAAAAGTGGAAAACTACATGAAAAGTATCTTGGACATTATTTATTTTCGCTCATATCAGAATTTAGCTTTCAATGGCATCACGAATAATAAAAGTAAAATTGGAAGAACAAAAAAAATTCAATTTCTTGGAGTGTATCAACATATTAATATCAAAGTGAAACCAAACTTGCACAAATACTTAACGATTTTATTGTAATTTTAGTTGATCATGAAAATAAATCATACAGCAAGTATAATTATACAAGAAGCCAAATATTTCTTGATTATTTTTTAGTTAAAACTTATATCACAAAGTTGGAACTAACTTTCAAAATTATATGGCAATATTAATTAAATGAGGCTTGAGTCTTTCGTTGACTTCATCGACACTAAGGACATGCCGCTGGAATTGATGCAACGATTTTAGAAAAATTACATTCTTATCATTTAGACCAGGGGTCTCAAACTCATATCAGCATGTGGGCCACAGTGGAAAGTAACAACCAGTCAGCGGGCCGCGTGTTTGAGACCCCTGATTTAGACAGTGGACTGCAGAAGTCAAGATTTAATATTGCTGCTTCATGAAAGATCTGCATAAAACACTTCGATGTTCAAAAGCATATTAATGAAGTCAATCCTCAAGTAGAGTTAATTACTTGCTCAAACAAATCTCTAAATTTGGCATGAATGGGGTGGAAGAAAGAATAATCCAGCCTAGATGATGTCGACTGTGTAGGTAGGACATCCTGTGCCTAAGACCAATGTAGTGACTTTGTTTGATCTTAATCCCGGTCAAGGGGAGATAAGCGAAAGTCGTACCCTAATTCTCGTCTTGCGAAAAGAGGAAAAGGTGATGTTTAGGATGAAATAGGGGCTAAAAATAGGAAATAATAGATATACAATAATCTAAACTTTTGACTTGTAACAAAGGCTATAGTTTACATGTTTAGTAATCCAAGGTTAAAAAAATAGTTCATTCCAATCTGGTAGAGTTCTGCTTGTGTTCAACTGTGACGAGATGTGTGGAATGTTATTTTTGGGCTCGTTAATAAAGTCTAGGGGAAACTTTTATTATTATTTTATCCCGCCAACATATACAAGATTTTAACAGGCACACCGCAACTAACAGTAAGAACAGACCAATGCGATATGTTTATACATTAAAACGATTTAATAAAATAATAGTCTATAACAAATAAATTAATATGAAGAAATATAATTGAAATTAAATGGGTGTACTAATATTTAAACTTATTGTTCATCATGTATTGCCTATTCGAATGGAAGAGAAGAATGTCCATATGTCTTGGTACTTAAAGGCTTAGCTGCTAGCCCTTGGGTCGTCTTCTGGCGGTCATAGGACTGGCACTCAGAAGGATTAGTCCTCCGGCTCTGTCTTGGACGTCGGCTCGGGTGGTCTTCTATGCTATAGACGAGCTGGCTCAAGTGTGAGGCCGCTGCCTGTTTAGCAGTAGAGCGGGTAGGTGCTGCAGACTAAGTCGTGGCCGTGGCTCCTAGCTGATAGATAGCCGCGCTGACTCACACGGTACTCACACCAGTATTTTCTGTAACTAGGGTTGCTCTATATAATGGGCAGTAGCAATAGGGCAACGGACAGCTTGAGCCGGTTACTGGGCAGATGATACTGTCAGTAGGCGCTGTGGACATTGAGCAATATTTAAAGCCAAGAATAGTAGGCAATGCCTATTGGCTGACACGTGAGTAATGGGGTGAGTCTCGTGTGGTCGACTATCGTTATAGCTTGATGTGGAGTTCTTGTAGATGTAGGTAGCTGGTACTGGTTACATGTACAGCTATCCAACAACCAGGCTGAAAAGAAAGAAGCACTTAGAAACTTCCTCATGACAATAGGTAGGAACTCTCATATGCCATGCAATCGTTCAGATTGTGCATGTGAGGCATAGAGCTCATTCCGATTAATAAATACATTTGACAAAATGTGAAATAGGGGGAATAAATACACCAATAAATAGACAAATGTGAGGCTAAATAAATATCAGCCATGATGTTAAGAGCATTGAAGTAAAACACAGGTTTACATTTCGAACTTCAATGTTATATAAGATATAATATAAGTGAGCTATTCAATTGACCTGTAAAATGTGGACAAAAATATGTGGTAACAAAACCAATATGAAGGAAGAGAGATACGTATATCTCTAGTGGGCAATGGTAAATATAACATTTATAATAATACTAGTAAATATGTAGATATAAAAAGGGGAGGGACTGATATATCCATGAAGCATTTCTTATTCACAACATAGTGATGTTGAATATAATTGAGTATAATGACTGTACACGCTCTAGGGTGGGGAGGTGCACTACATGCCGTCGCTAAAATATATTGTCATGATATACAGCAACGTATATTAATGGATCTAGTAAGAGATCATTTAATCCGGAATCTTTGTAAAAGATTCGATCGCTCCAGATCTAGATTAAATCATCTCAACGCTGGGTTGAGGAAAATAATCAAATATTTCAACTAGGTGTGAACATGGCCAGTTGATAATAATCATTATATTCAAAATAATATACAAGGTTACATACTTACATAGTATTTAAGAGTATACTTCATGACCTGTTTTCATCGCTGCAATAGAAGCCACGGACCTTGCTTTTTCATTTTCAGAATGGGGGAGTTTGTCGTTTCCTGACATAAAACATAAGGTGGGTCTGCCTATTGTTTAGGAGGAGTCGCAATGTGGGCGCCGGTCCACCAATCGACTTTTAAATATCCGAGTGACATTTCATAGTTAAAAGAAAAAAAATATTTTAACGTTGAAACCAATTATGTTAAGAGTTCACAATATGAACGATCTCATTGTCTGATATTTTATTTTCTTTTTAGTCTGTATCAATGTAATTTCTTTGTTTTGAAATAGCAGAGATAAGCTTGATTGGTTTCAAAGAATAAACAATTGAATTGATTAGAATCTTTTCACAGAAATACTCACCATTTTTGTATCTTACATTTTTTTTTCACATTACCCTTTTTCATGCTACCATAGTGGCGACTAGGTGGTAAAAATTATAGGAGGAAATGATTAGGCTGAAGGGTAGCAAAGCAAGACCCACGGGGGGTGCCTAACCATTCTCATTGCACTGTGCGGAGTTGTAAAAAAGCTCCCACAACCTTGTCACAATCCAGGCACTGTTCCTCAAGGGGCCGTTACATAAATGGCGTTTCCCGCACAGTTAGCCTGGTATAGAAAAGGAAAATGGCAGGGGTCTTAGTATACGTGGTCTCTTGCCGCGAGTCAGACCTACCCGCCAGACAAAACAGTGTACCCTGTTCTAATTCAGGCTGATGAGAGGGAGCTCAAGTTCACTTTTCCTGGCCTAGAGTTGTAAGAGCCGAAGGCACAACTCTACCTGACATTTTAAGAAGAAGAAGTATTTATGCTGTAAATACCTCCAGTCATTCCTTAGTGGGCAGCATAAATGAATTTGTTGCTATCTCTCTCTCTTTCTTCTCTCTCTCTCTCTCTCTCATTCTGTTTTACTCTCTAGATTTTTTTTTTTAAATTCCTACATCTCATTAGACCTTTCTAGGTCCTAGCTTTAGTTATATCTGTCGAAGGCCCTTTCTCTCCCTATTTTATTTCACTACCGTGTAAATCTTTCTCTTTATTCTCTCTAACTTTCACTGTCTTTAATTCTCTCTTTTTTTTTGCTACTACAATTCTCTTACTAAACCAATCTGCTGTATTATGATATAAAGTTTTATTTGTTTGTTCGAAACTTAAAACATGTTGAAATTCCCTTCGTATGAATCAAGCTGTATATTACCGCCTCTATTGAATCACATAAGAGGCTTATTTTAAAACATATTTCTCTCTGACAGGGGAAGATAATTACATGGCGCTACACAAGGACACGAACAATAGACATCGAGCAGACAAATATAGAAGTTGGCCTAAAGAAACACTCAGTCTAACTCAGTGTAACTTGGCTGTACCACTAAGCCCTGCCATTCACACACAAGCCCTCTCAAACAATGCACCCAGTGACGGCCCCAATACTGGGATAGAGAGTTTCTTTCTAAGGTGCTTTTAAAGAAGCGCAAGGGAGGTGTTTAGATGGAGTGCATCTGATTTCGGAGTGACTGACAACCATTGGTGTCTTACCTGGCAAAGAGGGGCCGTTGTAGTGCAAAGGGCAGTGGACAAAGGGAGTGATTATGAACTAAACAAAAAAAAAATCATTGAAGCAAGGCGCTGTGTGTCCTAGAATCGATGACTGTTGGAATTTAGACATTAAAAAACACCCCTCTCTTTATGCTAATTTATCTCCCCCCCTCTCTCCTTCTCTCTGTCTCTCTCTCTCTCTCTGTCTCTCTCTCTCACTCTATATTCATAGTAATGTAAAGCAATCAATGGATAAAATATTTAAGGCTAATATTGAGTGACAGTTATATATTTATAGTATGAACACTTTTAATTTATTACGTTTGCTTAAAGAACTTTTTTTTTTCGTAGCTTTTTTTTTTTTTTTTTTTTTTCCATTCTAAAAGAACGTGGGAAGCGTGGTCGAGAGGCTAAGTGCGGCTTGAGCTTGGCTTGCTTGGCTACCTAGAAGGGGGCTCAAGGTTCGACACCCGACTCGGGCAGAGTTGTGTTTACTGAGCGCCCAAAGGCAGCACGGGATACTGTCACGGATGTGTGTGTGTGAGTGTTATTAATTAGCTTTATAACTA
>JADKLZ010005229.1:0-14770 GCA_021533235.1 Biomphalaria straminea | reverse complement strand
ATAGATAGATAGATAGATAGATAGATAGATAGATAGATAGATAGATAGATAGATAGATAGATAGGTTGGGAGGGACAGATTGTTTGATTGCACACCGAGTTTGGAGAGTAAGACTAAATTGCTAAATAAAGTGAAAACTAACTACATTGCCTTTTAAGATTTCTCTATCATTGCCTAAATCTACTCGTTTACACTGTAAAATTATTAACTTCGTGATGTGGTTGATTACTTGAAAATGCGACTACTCATTTTAAGATCTTCATAAATAATCTGTTGGTTTTCTATGCCTGTTAACTTGTTAAGGACTTTTCCCATATTGGCTATTTTGCATTGGAAAAAAGATCAAGGGAAGCTACAAAGATTAACTTTCTTGTACATTAAATTTAAATGTTATCTCCCTTTAATCATCTTTTTTTTTTTTTCCTCTTTTATCTCTTTGAAAAATTCCTAGCTTCGTGCAAACAAAAACCTGGGTGGGTGAAGACGGATCTCAACATTGGCTCTAACTATTTTCATAAAAATGTTGCAGTTTATGTATATCATTTAACAAGGATTTTTCTTTCTCTAGTGGAACGGGGATATGGGGGGGGGGGGGGGGGGAGATTTCCAATATTATTTCTAAATTTAGCTTTCACTAGTAATTAATATAATGTTGTATAATGGAAAAAGAGTCCTGGTTAAGGAAATGTATAGTTCTACTAGATTTAATAATATTTAAATGAAAGGCCTTTAGGTCTACACTTAGAAGACGACGCGCAGAATTTTCCAAAATATTGATTTTTAAACTTTTAAATAATAAAATTTTTACATGCGGAAATACCCGAAGCTCGTTCAAGATAAATATTTTCTCATTCTTAACTTCTCAAGAAACAGGAGCCGCTAGATGAGATTCAATTAAACTGAAGCTCTTCGAGCTCTAAATTTGAAAAAAAAAACCTGTCTGAATCCGTCCGAGAACAAAAACAAACAGTAAAAAAAAAAAAAAACCTGCGGACCTCACAGGTCTGTCTGGGAGCGACCCGAGTCAATGTCTATAGGACATTGCTGTTTCCAATACCACTAACTGGTACCGGGGGCCTCCACCATAACCTTCGTTGTACCAAGCTAACTGTGCCAGGATCCGCCATTGATGAGACGGTCCCTTGAGGAACAGCGCATGGATTAGGTGACGGTTTGTAGGAGCTTTCTTACAACCCCGCTACAGTGCAATGGGCAGACTCTCGTCTTCCCCGTAGGCACCCCCACGGGAGTCCTGTTTGTTACTTTTTCGCCTTGCTCACCTCCCCTAGTGAGCCGTTTCCACGCCGGCGCCACGGTGAGGCAAAGTAACTTGCCGGCGAGAAACAGTAGCCTAACATTGAAACAGTAACACAGTCTCGAAAACGGACGTTTTTGCAATGGCTTATTTCGCGAAGGACGTTTTGGCGCTGGCCTTATACTAGACTGCAGAAGGACTTGAGAGACTTTATATTTAATCGCCATGTACAATTACATTTGGAACTAACAGAACTTTAAAGCAACTATTCAGATAAGTAGTCTATATCCGATCGATCATTTTCGTAATTACATACATTTACCCAAAAAATTTACTTTGGGTATATAACCTTCTTTATGTATTTATTTAACCGAGCATGGTTGTTTTCAGTGTATGCCGTAGTAGAGGAAAAAGAACGATGTGTAATGAGTGTATGAATAAGGTAACTCAGTGAATGTTATTGTGATCGCTTTTTAAATGCATTTTTATATGAAAAAAAAATGTGCCATTTGAATTCGAACTCGAAGACTTGAACCGTCTCAAGCCAATACACTAACCAATGTGCCAGCGGCAATGTTTGTACATAGGTTTTATTATTTATCTATTGTAAGTTGGGGCGGGAGAAAACCAAGATTCCTTCTCTTGGTTATGTACATGTTCCAGTGGAAATACTACATGTAAAGTTGGTACTTAAAAGTCTGCCGAAGTCAATTAGTATACAAAATTGCATTGACTATAATTTCTCGTTGCCTTATATTATAAAGTAAATATTATGTAAAATACTATGTACATGCATATTTACCTATTTCCAATCCAAAATATAAAAACATTTGTTTACATTGTAGTCACATTTTTTTTATTCGGTCTTGGGACTGTTTGTCTTATGTGTTACTGTAAAGGAAAGTATAATCTGAATACAAAAAAAAAAGCTTTATTTAAATGAATACTACTACCTTATAGTAACATTTCCTCTCAGACCCCAAGCCAGTCCGAATAAATACAATTCCAAATGTAGACAAATACATTTGAAACTGAAAATATTTCTGAGTGAGCCTAATGGCGTTTCTTTTAGCTCTTTCCTTTCCATGGATTTTACCCCATGTCTCCGCAGACAACCATTCCTTGTGTTGTTTCGTTTTCCTGCCTAGGACATCTGTACATGTGCTTTTCCATATCTCTTGGACAGTGAGACAGTGCTGCTCAAGGGTTTCATCTGTCACTAGTCCAGCAAGTACTTCAAATTTGTTTTTAACCTCACAGTTAAAGAGTACCTTGTTTTCCTCGCTCTTCAAGTACTGGGTGTTGAATTTGTAGTGTGGTCTGTCTGAAAAATCCTTAAAGGATTTAAGTTTCATCCTTGCTGTCGCTATTAGTAGATGATGGTCAGAAGCTACATCTGCTCCTCGTCTCACCCTAACATCGAGTAGACTTCTCCTCCATTTCCGGGAGATTGCAAAATGGTCAATTTGGTTTTCCGTTTTACCATCTGGGGAAATCCATGTCGTCTTGTGTATATTTTTGTGTGGAAAGATGGTTCCTCCTATGATGAGATCATTGAATGCACAGAAATCAGCAAATAAGTCTCCATTTTCATTGCATGTGCCTGTACCATGTTTACCCATGTTTACCCATGTAGAGCTCCTTTCCAGCATTGTTTGTACCTACTTAAGCGTTCAGGTCACCCATAATAAGCTTGATATCATTTTTAGGTGCTTTTCTAGTATAGATTGAAGAGCGCTATAAAATTCTTCTTTCTCTTCTTCTGGTGCTGCATTTGTGGGTGCATAGCACTGGATAATGGTTATTTTCCTTCCCTTTGCATTAAACCTGGCTGACATTAGTCTTGAGGAAACTGGCTCCCATCCCAACAAAGCCTTTGATGCCTCTCTTGATAGTAGAAGTGCTACTCCCTGTGTGTGATCGTGATCTAGTTCTTCATGTCCAGAATATATAATGCTTTCTCCAGTTGTCAGGAACGGAAAGAACTAAAAGAAAAGATAAAACAATGCCAGAATGAAAAACAAAAAGCTAACCTTAAAGCCCAGTATTGTGCAGTAAACAAGTCTGTAAGAAAGAATGCAAGAGAGGACAAAAAACGCTTCCTTCATGAAATGACAGTCGATGCAGAAAAGGCAGCAGAGCAAAGAGACATGAAAAGGTTGTATGACATAACAAGAACCTTAGCAGGAAGAAATACCAACACCAACAAGCCAGTGAAAGACAAACAAGGAAAGATCATCACCAGTGATGTTGGACAGAAGGAAAGATGGGCAGAACACTTTCAAGAAATTTTGAACCGACATCCTCCTGAATCGATTCCGGACATACCCCCAGCAACAGAAGAAATGGATGTTAACACAAGTCCTCCTACTAAAGGGGAAATCATCAAGGTCATCAAGAATGCAAAAAGTGGAAAGGCGCCAGGCCCAGATGGTATACCAGTAGAGGCACTAAAAGCAGACCCCAAAATATCAGCTGAAATGCTGCACCCACTGCTATGCAAGATTTGGGAACTAGAACAGGTCCCAAAAATTTGGAAACTGGGTTATCTAGTAAAACTACCCAAAAAAGGTGACCTTACCCAATGCAACAACTGGCGAGGAATCATGTTACTGTCAACCCTTAGCAAGGTCTTAACTAGGATAATATTAGAACGCCTGAAAGATGCTCTAGACAAAAGACTAAGACCAGAACAGGCTGGATTCCGTAAGGAGAAATCATGCACTGACCACATTGCTACACTACGTATTATCATTGTCACGTATGCCATTCTAGACTTATTTATATATTTAAAAGTTTATGTGCAAATGGAAATCTAAACCCTTGACTGAGCCTCAGGATTTACCCCACGAGTTTGTGTGCAGATGAAAAAGTCTAGATCCTTGACAGCGCCTCAGGTTTTACCCGAGACCTTACCGTAGCTTAGCAATATAGTTGTAGTTTTCAAATCTATTGGTTGTTTTAAAGGAAAGACTTGTAGAGGGCGCTTAGGTAGATG
Source organism: Biomphalaria straminea (assembly GCA_021533235.1). Taxonomy (NCBI): domain Eukaryota; kingdom Metazoa; phylum Mollusca; class Gastropoda; family Planorbidae; genus Biomphalaria; species Biomphalaria straminea. The sequence continues at coordinate 10,517 of JADKLZ010005229.1, read as the reverse complement.
ACGCTTAGATAGGGGGCGCTGTAGGACGCGCCAAGGAAATCAGTCTAGAGTGAGTCTTGTTCATGATAGGATGTGTTTCTAATTTGCTCTGAAATATTATTGAAGAAAGAAGCCTTTTTATTGTATTCTCATTTTATTAATATGTACCTTGTACATAAGCTGTACTTACGTTCTATTTAAATAAAGTTTCTAGAGTTTTGTTTTCAACAAGGAATTATTTTGTGAATCCTAGATCGTCATTTGTTTAACTGTTTTAATCCAAGTTAAAATCCCCGGCAATCACACGCAAGTGTGACAATCATAGAACAATCGATCGAGTGGCAATCTCCTCTGTACCTGACCTTCGTTGATTTTGAGAAATCCTTTGACAGTATTGACAGGGACATAACCTGGAGACTGATGAATCACTACGGAATCCCAACAAAATTCACCAATATCATTAAACAGTTATACGATGACTCATCTTGTCAAGTAATACACAATGGTAAGCTGACCAACACTTTTCAAGTAAAAACAGGAGTAAGGCAGGGATGTATGCTTTCGCACTTGATATTTTTACTGGTGATTGATTGGGTCATGAAGCAGACAGTCTTAAATAATAAAAGCGGCATACAGTGGACACTATCACAGCATTTAGAAGACCTGGATTTCGCCGATGACATCTGCCTCCTCTCCCATACGCAACAAAATGCTCAGACCAAACTCACCAGACTCTCAGAAATAGCAAAAAAGACTGGACTTCTCATCAATAAAAAGAAAACAGAAGTTATGAGGATCAACAATAGACAAGAGAACCCAATCATGCTACAGATACCACTTCACCTATCTCGGAAGCAGAGTTAGCAAAGACGGTGGAGCTGATGATGATATACTAATTCGAATAAATAAAGCTAGGTTTGCCTTCTCAACTCTTCAAACAATCTGGCGCTCCAAGGCAGTATCTCTACATAACAAGATAAGAATCTATAATACTAACGTTAAGTCTGTTCTACTTTACGGTTCAGAAACTTGGAGAGTCACTAAAAGAAATATGGAAAAGCTCCAAACTTTTGTTAACAGATGCCTACACCGGATATTAGGAATTAGGTAGCCAGAAAAGATAACCACTACCCGGCAGGGGCGGACTGGGTGTCAAAATCGGCCCGGGCATTTCTATAAAATCCGGCCCACAAATTATTCGCTACATGATGGGCATCCGATTATAGCTGTCCTCGAAAACATTGTATCAAGTTTAATAATGTATTGAAATTAGTTAGCTATATGAATAATTTATTTGATGATTTTGAAACCATCCGATGAGCAGTATTACTAAATAAATAAAGTATAACACTTGGAATAGGGAATCTCTTAATCATAATGTGAACAAATTTCTGCAACCATGTACATGAGGATCCTCCATCAACGAACTTATTATTTATAACTCACTTTCACTCCTCACCATTTTCTCAGGCATACGGACTTCAGTTTACAAATACAACTCTTCATCCTCCATTATTTAACTGTCCAGATCACAAGGTTACGGGGGCGCGTTGGCTGAGTGGTTATGCCCTTTGCTTCCGAACCTGGGGTTTTTGGTTCGGATCTAGATGAAGACTGCGATGACACCCTGCTAGTTAACCGTTGGCCAAAGAAACATATGGCCTTATGTCTGTAGAACGCAAGATCTGAAAGGGGAACTCAAAAGGTCATATTGCTTTATCAATAACTTGTAAACCTAATTTATCTGCATCCTAGAGCTGACGTCAGACACGACAGAACATTAAGTCCACTTGTTTGAAGGTAATTTAATATCCTTACGTTCTGTAAAACTAATGCTTTCATATTTTGGCAAAGTCTCTTTTTCTTTGTACTTACGTCTATATCCTGTAGTCTTGGTATTAGCGTTTCTTTTGGCGTTGAGCCTGTTTATTCATAAATGCTTCATCATATTCATTTCTGGCGTTTGCACATAATTCCAGCAATAGTTGCTTTTAATCTTACTGATATCTGCTCCTTCTTTTTTTGGATCATTTCGCATTTTGATTCCAATCAACGCAATGCTAAATTGTTCATGGTACCAATTGTGGTTTATGAAGGCTTCGTAGTGGGGCCGACTCGAGTTCATGCGACAACTCTACCAAACTCTACCAAACCTATTCGTTTGTGACTGGACATGTCATCTATAGGACTTAAAATGTTGTTGTTGGTCCTTTTATAGATTCACATAATAGGCCTTTATTCACACTAACGTCAATATCTATGAGAAATAAAGGCCTTACGTTTCTTGGTTATCTTTTAGTATGTATAAGTTCAAGTGTATAAGGAATTGACGTCTACTAGAAGGGTATCTACGACAATGCTTTAGATTAGACTTTAAAGTGTTTAAGAAGTTGTTTTTTTATCATGACGCTCAAAGTGTTACTTCTAAAATCTTAAAACAATTTACTGGCATTCACGCGGCTTTTTTTTTGGTGGCCCTACCGGCCAAAAAGGGTACCGGCCCACCGGGCATTTGCCCGAATGCCCATATAGCCAGTCCGCCCCTTCACTACCGATTTGTGGAAAAAAAACAAGACAAAAGCCCATAGCACAAGACATTACCAAACGAAAATGGAGCTGGATAGGACACACCCTGCGAAAACCAGCTACCAATGTTGCAAGGCAGGCTCTTGACTGGAATCCACAAGGAAAGAGGAAAGTGGGCAGACCCAAGCAAACCTGGAAGAGGTCAGTCATCAGTGAAGCTGAGGGTACTGGAATGACATGGGAGCAAATGAAGAAAGCTGCTCAGAACCGAGTTCGGTGGAGAGGTGTGGTTGCGGCCCAATGCTCTCCTGTGAGTACACAGGATTAAGTCAAGTAAGTCTAATGGCGTTTGGTTTAAATCTTTATAGTTTATAGCGTGCAGTACTGAAATAATAATAATAATAATAGGCTTGTCTTCGAGTCCGAAGATTAGTGAGGAATACAGTGTTTCCCGTGGCTGTGCAGTCCCAGCTGTGATCTATATATTTTGCCACATCCAGGGCAAGCAAAACCATTGTCCGCAGGTGGTCGGTTTAGATTTTCTTTTCGTCGTCTACGTTTGTCCTCGGCTGCAGATTTTCTTTTGGTCTCAAATATGTATCCCGCGGCCTTTGTGAGTGACCTCCAGCTGTCTCGTTCCGACGCCGCATGCAGCCAGGTGCTCTCTTCTATATCAGCCAAGGAAAGTTGACGCCTAAGCTGGTCTTTAAAGCGTTTCCGTGGGGCGCCTCTGTTACGTCGACCACCTTTTAGCTCACCAAAAAAGACTGCCTTTGGCATACGTTCTTCTCCCATATGGGATACGTGCCCTGCCCAGCGTAGCTGTCGGACCATAAGAAGTCCCTCTATACTGTCCATACTGGCGTTCGCAAGGACATCGCTGTTTGTAGTGCGGTCTTGCCATCGTATGTCCATGATGGAGCGCAAGCATCTTTGGTGAAAACGCTCAAGGAGTCTTAGCTGTTTTCTATATAGTGTCCATGTCTCAGAGCCATATAGGAGGGTTGAGAGAACCACCGCCTGGTAGAAATTTATTTTTGTAGGTAGGCGAAGCGATTTGTTCTTCCAAACTCTCGCCTGTAGGCGTCCAAAAGCGTTGCTGGCCAGACGGTTATCAACTTCCCTTGAAAGTGAGGCGTCATTTGACACTATGCTACCAAGATATGTGAAGTGGTCTACCACGTTAAGGGGCTGTCCGTTTACTGTGATCCTTGGTGCTGAGTATGTTTCATTGGGTTACTTCTGGAACATGACTTCTGTTTCCCCGAGGTTTATAGATAGGCCGAAAGAGGTGGCAGCGTAGGCTAATTCGTTTACCGCGTTCTGGAGGTCATTTTCATTGTGAGCTAGCAGGGCGCAATCATTGGCATAGAGAAGCTCCGTTATGACCATCTCCTTTGTTTTTGTGTGGGATAGTAGACGTCGGAGATTAAACACGTTGCCGTCAGAACGAAACCGGATGTAGATGCCTTCATGCAATCGCTGCCTCATTTGACCCAGCATTACGCCAAAGAAGATAGCGAACAGAGTAGGGGCAAGTACACAGCCTTGCTTCACGCCATTTTTTATTGGGAAGTGATCAGAAAGAGCACCATTGTGTCTGATCTGGCCTCTCTGTCCGACGTGAAACTGCTTGAGGATGGATAGGAACGTAGGTGGGCACCCCAGCTTAGCCAAAATCCTCCACAAACCATCGCGACTGACCGTGTCGAAAGCCTTGGTGAGGTCCACAAAAGCTGCGTACAGGTTTAGGTTCTGCTCTTTGCATTTTTCCTGTAACTGTCGCAGAACAAATATCATGTCGGCTCTGAAACCACATTGGCTTTCAGATAAGACCTCATCCACTAAAGACTGGTTTAGTCGGTCGAGCAACACTCGAGCAAAGATCTTTCCTGCTACCGACAGAAGTGTAATGCCTCGATATTTGGAGCAGTTAGACTTGTCACCCTTTTTGTATAGGGATATGATTACGGAGTCTCTAAGTTCAGGTGGGACCACGCACTTCTCCCAGCATAGAGCGAACAAGTCTGTTAGCCTCTCGGTTAGGGTGACACCACCCATTTTAAATATTTCCGCAGGAAGTCCATCAGAGCCAGGTGCCTTGTGTCTTTTGAGTTTAGATATTGCTGTCTCAATTTCTTCAGATGTCGGTGGGTCGTCGAGCTCCTCCCTTATGGTTTTCTGAGGGACATTTGCCAGCGATTCCTCCAATACGTGCCTTTTATCACCAAACAACGTACTGTAGTGTTCTGTCCAGCGATTTAGTATGTCCGCCTTTCTGGTAAATAGTGTAGAACCATCGGATGATCTTAGCGGTGCTGTAGTCTGGTAGGTTGGGCCGAGACCCAGGTCCTGCGTCCTTGTCGTGGTGGTCTCGCTTAACCCAGCCCGAATGAAGCGGGCTAAGAGGCCTGGGAAACCTCTTGGCTTTAGCGGACGGACTGAGGGAACTAATGGGCAGGACATGAGCTGTAGCCCTGGCTGGCATGGGCGGAATGTCCACTCGGCAAACTGACTGCGTCGGCCGGGGCCGAGCTCCGTGTGGCGGTTAAACCCTGTCCGGCCAGACCGATCGGTTTGGTGCTGGAGCGGGTAGCCCTCCCCTAGGACTCCCAAGTCCACGGTGGGGAGGTGTCCAGCAACGGTAGAAGGGTGATACCGATACCCCGAAGGACACCTCGAAGGCGGGGAACTGCCACGGATGTGAGGTCGGGGTGAAAAAAGCTCCTAGGCCGGAAAGCTCGAGGACCGCGGCGGTCCAACATTCAAGTCGTGTTAGCGCGACTAGCACAGTCAAAGTCCACGACAATACTGCCTCCGGGCGGTCAACTAGCGTTTATGGACAAAGGCAACGTGCATACATCCCCCTACCCACCTCCCCCCACACAGGAGCCTCAGCCTCGTACCTCTGGCAACAGAGCGTAGGTTGGAAGGAAAGCTTGGCTAACCCCATTTTTCGCGGCAGATTCCAGCCCCCACCTCAACGTGGTTGCCGCGTGAACACCCAACAGGGTGGCCAAGAGGGACTGGTTTTTGGTCACGGTTTTCAAGGCCAAGTGACCAATAGAAAACTAGCCGTACGACTCCACCCCCAATGTGTGGGGGCTAACGGCGGGTCGAGTAGCCGCTGCAGCTGACTCCCAAGGTTAGCTATGGGGGCGAAAAGCCAGGAGATGGTGTGCTAGAGGTAACAGCGCACCGTAAACGTTGGGAGGTCTCGGAGCTAGTGTTTCCAATGACACCGGCATTGCACGAAAGCCGCACAATTGACGGCATTAGTTACGAACGTTGTGAGAAACGATCTTCGATATGTCCTCTTACGCTAAGAGGAGCAGGCAGTGCCGACATCGGTTCAGCAGCCTTGGGCACCAGCCCAGGGTTTAAAGCTATTGTCCCACCTGTGGGATAGGCCGTTTGTCTAACATGCAACCAGTTTGCCCCCCCTGGGGCACCCTCTCTCATTACAATGTCTAGTCTAAATTCGAATAACGCGGGTATGAGCAGGACCGACGGAAATGGCTCCGCCCCCAGAGCGATCAACAAAGGGCTTGTGGGCGATAAGTTAGCTACCTTTGGAGCAGCTGGTCGCCGCGACCAGTATTTTAAGGGGGGAACGGTTCCCCCCATAGGACGTAAGTCTGGTGGCACTTGTCCCTTGGGTAAACGGCCCGAGCCCAATCCACTGAGTGCCGCGACGGCCTCAAGCACATTCGGGGGAGTTGTGCCCCCCACTAAATCCCGAAAGGTGAAAGCACCAGGAGGCAACGCAAAAGGGGGTAGTGGTGCACCTCCGCCCGGTTACGACCGTAGCAAACAGCTTCGGATAATCCACCTTAACCTGAATCGGCAGTTCTTGTCGAAGCGGGTCGAGGTCCATAAAATTGCAGAGTTATACGAGGTAGATGTCATACTGTGTCAGGAAACTCAACGCTCGGAGAAGGGACCACCTCTACTATCTGGCTTTACGGCTTACCGGTGTTCCTGCTCGCGGTGCCAGGTACTAGTAACGTTTGTGAGGAATTCGTTAACGGCCCGTGTTGTGGAATCCAGCGCCCCTGCGGGACCCGGTCAGACGGATACACTTACAGTGGAGGTGTTCAAATTCGGTCAGCAATTCACATGCGTAAACTTGTACAACCCACCCAAATCTGAGTTGCAATTCAAACTGCGTGAGTCCTTCGGCACAAGAACGATCGTTGCAGGCGACTTTAATGCTAAGTCACCCACCTGGGGGTGCCCGGAGACAGATGTCCGAGGGCGGCGGCTGCTCGAGATATGCGACGAAACAAATCCGGTTGTCTTGCAGGGTAAAGACTGCCCCCCGACCTTCTTGCACACTGGCAATGGGGGCGTGTCGCGGCCAGACTTGTCACTAGTGTCAGCTGATCTAAAGTTGCAATCAAGAGTGGACGTGCTCGAGGACGTCGGTAGCGACCACCTGCCGGTCCTGGTCACAATCGAACTCGAGAAACTCAGCACGAAGTCCCCATATACAGAACCAAAATGGGTGTACAAACGTGCCAATTGGGGTCTGTTTAAGGCGGCATCGGATGCTGCTCTGAGCGGACTGGAAATCCAAGATGGATGCATTAACCGGGTCTACGGACTCTTCGTTAAGGCAATTCTGAGCGCCGCTCGTAGGGCTATCCCGAGGTCATATGGAGGGCGCAGGTTTAGGCCCTTTTGGTCTCCCGCTTTGGCACGCCTAGTCCGACTGAGGAGGGCCGCACGCAGGCGGCACAGTCGTCGACCAAACGATGATACCAGGCGCGCTTATAACAAGCTGTCGGTTGAGGTAAAGGAAGCCATTGCGGAGGGTACGAGACTGAAATGGGCCGAGACTTGTGCTCACCTAGATCTTGCGGACGGACGACAGGCATGGAAACTCCTTAATAACTTGACGAGGGCGAAAGAACCAAAAGCAGCAGCGCCCCTGCTAACTGCCCAAGGCATGGCGGTCACAGACCAACACAGGTCGGACGCTCTAAACCGTGCCTTTGCGGCCATATCCAAGTCAGCGAAACGGAGTGACGTGTCGAACGCCCTTAATGGCATCAGAAAGGCCAAATCAAAAAGCTGCATGGTCTATGGCGAAGACGAGACGAGTACATTCACAAACGCCTTTACCCACGGAGAGCTAGCAACTGCACTTCGGAAGTGTAAACTACGAAAAGCGCCGGGGCCAGATGGTCTTAGCAACGAGATGCTAAAGAATCTTGGCCCCACAGGCAGACGGAAACTGTTGGAATTGGTCAATCGGACTTGGACTAAAGGGGATTTCCCTAAGGCATGGCGTGAGGCTACGATTGTTCCCCTACTGAAAAAGGGGAAGGTCCCTGACCGTGCGGAAAGTTATCGACCCATATCGTTGACGTCCAACGTTGGGAAGACGGCGGAACGCATGGTCAACAGAAGGCTCGTATGGTTCTTGGAAACGAAAGGTCTAATTGCTCCTGAACAGGGCGGTTTCAGGCATAATCGCAATTCGATGGACCAAGTAACGCTATTCATGCAGAAAGTGGCGGACGGCTTCCAGTGGGGCAACACAAATCGACCTGGTCAGTCGACGCTAGCGGTTTTTATCGATCTGAAACAAGCGTATGACAGAGTTTGGCGGCCCGGCCTATTGTTAAAACTTATGAACCTTGGAGTGGGTTCTAATATGCTTAGGTGGATACAAAATTTCCTCACGGAGAGAACGGTACAAACACGTGTTGGTAAAAACGTGTCGAGGAAACTTCCGCTAGAGCAGGGAGTGCCGCAAGGGTCGGCGCTCAGTTGTTCACTATTTTTAGTGTTCATAAACGACTTACCGGGCCTCTTACGATGTCAGAAACTTCTGTTTGCAGACGATATTGTGTTGTGGGAGTCGGGCAGGGAACGCCAGCAGCTGATTGGCTCCCTGCAACAGGCACTGACGACAGTGTCCTGTTTCGCCAAGCTATGGGGCCTTGAGGTGAACCACTCGAAGTGTGTTTACTCTTGGTTCACACTAGGACGTGATATTATCAAAGAACCAGTTGAGCTACGGATGGACGGCAAGATTCTGGCATGGGACAAAAAGCCTAAATACCTAGGGGTTATCCTCGATCAGAAATTGACACTGTGCGACCACATTCAGCATGTACGCGAAACAGCCTCCGAGAGGTTGAACATCGTAAAGAAGCTAGCTGGAACGAAGTGGGGGGCGAATGCGGGTGTACTGAGATCACTGTACATGGGTGCAGTCCGGTCTCATTTGGATTACAGTCTCCCAGTTCAAGTTTGGGCTTCGCAAACGTCTCTAGCGAAGCTCGATGCGGTCCAGAACCACGCCATACGACTTATATGCGGTACGTTTCGCACCACACCAATCGACGCTGGCGAGATCATGGCCAATGTGCCGCCGTTGAAGTTGCGAAGAGAACGAGCTGTCCTACTTGCTCACGAGAGATACGGACGGTTGGAGGAGGGATGCCCTCTCAGAAGTCTGGTCGACAACTGGGAGGGTAAGAGACGTCTCAAAAACCGGCCCTGCTTCATGCACGTGGCGCGTGGGCTGGTCAGAGAGATGAATCTACCGGTAGAGCGGGCTGCTCTTTCCCCGACCGGTGCCTTCCCCCCTGACAAAGTTTTCTGCATGCCGACGGTGCAAAGGAGCTTGATTGACCCGGAAGTCACGAAACGGTGCGATCCTAAACGGCTACTTCAAACTGCCAGAGACACCATCGCATCGTACCCGGCCGGGGTGACCACTATCTTTGCGGACGGCTCCGTGAAGATGCTCGAGGGCACCCCACAAGCTGGGTATGGGGCGGTGGTCCGACTCTCCGGCAATCCCGAAAGTGTGGAGCTGAGTGGGCCCTGCAGAGGCAAGAGCAGCACAGAAGCGGAGCTCGAAGCAATGCTCGCAGCATTGGCGTGGGTAGCGGAAAGAGTCGAAGATGGATCCTCGCCCCCAGCGGACGTGGTCATCTTTACTGATTCAATCTCTGCCCTCGATGCCCTTGAAGGGCAGCTCGCAGGTGTCGGACAGACAGAAGCGCTCCTAGCTCTAGTGGAGCGCCTTCTGCAGCTCAATGTACATAGTTTTATACAGTGGGTTCCATCCCATTGTGGTCTGGTCAGTCATCAGAGGGCTGACTTTTTAGCGAAGTCCGCGGCAGCAACGAGCACCTTAAATGATGAACCGTACAGTCTTGCGACCGTACGATCCCTAGCCGACAACAGATTGTTGGCACAGTGGTACGCTAGCTGGGACGCTTCCGAGAAAGGCCGAGAGCTTCACAGGCAGATGAGTAGACCAGACCGAAAGGACGCATGGTGGACGCTCTGCCGTGCGGAACAGGCAGTCCTAGCCCAGTTCCGAGTCGGCCACTGCCCAATTGGTGCGTACTTTGGGCGGTGGAGGGAAAATTTCGACACACGGTGCCGCCATTGCTTCGAGGACGATGAGACAATAGAGCACATTCTCCACGAATGCCGCGCTCTGCAAGATGAACGATCGGGACAAGGTAATGAGAGAGAGATAACTGGTCCATGTGTGGCAGAGGGTCTGTCCTTGTACGGGGAAAAGGCGACCCTACAACTCACTGCACGCTTCCTCTTCCGTGCTCTAAGGGAGTAATCTCAGCACGGTTTATTTCAAATGGGGTATCTGATTCGGTAGGTTGGGCCATAGGCACAACGAAGCGACTCATAGAATGATCGTGTGTCACCAGTGTCAGCATAACTCTGCATGCTTACGGACAGCTCCAGCCACCAATTATTTTTTAGTTCCCTGATCTTTGACTGCAGAGTGTGACAGGAAGCTTTATAGAGAGTCCTGGCTGCATTGTCATTAGTGTTCGCGAGTACAGAGCGATAATAATTACGCTTATTCGCTAGTAGTTCCTTAATTGCGTTATTGTTCTCATCAAACCAGTCTCTGTTGGGTTTGCTGCAGTCACTAGCGGATCCAGAACTTTGGAGTGGGGGGGGGCGATTTTTTTCCAAACCCTAACCCTAACGCCCAGTAAACCCTAACCCTATGC
>JADKLZ010005228.1:36131-48925 GCA_021533235.1 Biomphalaria straminea | reverse complement strand
CAAAGAAGAACCCAATACTGGTAATAATACAGGAAGCAAAGAAGAGCACGAAACAAATGCTAATGCGGCAACTGAAGATGTTAACATATCAGCAGCTTAACATACCGAAGAGATATAAGCGCAGTAAGTTAAAAAGTGCAGCAAAACAACAGATAACAATGCAGGACATGCACCAGACAACAACAATAATATTAATAACAATAGTAACAGAAACATCAACACACCAAATGATAACAACAACATTGAACAAAATCATTCTGGTCATATTGAAAATCTGTCAGGATATATTAAATGGCAAACTATTATGAAGGAAATGGGTAAAATAGCAAATGTAAAAAGGGTAGATATAAGAAATGTAAAAAAGATCAAGAAAAACTGCTTTTGTTTATTTAGAAAAACAGGAAGATTGTGAGATACAATTATTGACACTTTGAAGTTTGATGAATGACATATTATTTAAAGGAAGATACATTAGTGTAGATAATGTACACACTCTAGAAATATTAAAGGATTAAAAATACAACAAAAATACGTCTGAAATATTCTCTAATCTACGTGAGGTCATCATGATCTTACCTCTCTTTTAGATAGGCACTCTTTGTATGTATTGTTCCCTTGCAAGCTAATTGTTATACAAAACTTGTATGATCATTCTCTCGTGATCAGTTTCACATTATCTACTTGTCTATTATATGTTATGTTATTGTAGAAATTGAACTATGACAATGATTAGACATGTTAGCTATTGGTTCATATTATTGAATGTACACAGTAATGTAAACAAACAAGTCGTAAGCAACAGTGAACTATTTCAACTGTTCACCAGAATTTTTTGATAAACTCACCAATGTAAATACTGTCATTTTTTTTCTTTAGATAGTACTACAATTAAGCTTGAATATTTTCATGTTTACCAACATGAGATTATTTCATACCACTGTATTTTAAATACTTCATATTTATGCTATTAATAACTTAATCATATGTAATGTCAAATTTGATATTTTTTTGTTGACATGTCGCTATAACCTTTTCATGATGTTGATAAAACTTATATTAATATTGTGAGTACACTTGTAAATAATTATTTAATTTCCCTTGAAATATATTTGAGTAAATTCACTCATTCTGTCATGGTACACATTGATAATGCTATGTGCTGGAACATGTATCATTTTTCTAAAGCTATTATCACCAATAAAAATATGTTAGGTTAAATGGCAACTAAGTGTTCAGCTGAAACACTGTGATTTCTGGAAACATACATTTTCAAATACTCTTTCGCCAACATGGACATATCATTGATGATCTATTGATGATTTATCTTCTATATAATCTATAATCATGAATAAAGTACACTGTAAAACTTTCCTTTTTGAATTGCAAAATTTTGTGAGTACATGAACACTTGACATAGTTTGTTATATAAAACTTGATGAGATAAATGAAGTCTTAATATGGTAAAAATATTACTTATTGTTTTAAACGAACCGCAATCCAAACATTCCAACCATAACAAAATGAACAAAAAAATTCTACTTTATAATGGTGATTGTGATTTATCATTGCTCTTTCTCTTTGATTGTGATTTATCATTTCTCTTTCACTTTGATTGTGATTTATCATTTCTCTTTCACGTTATTCCTTGTAATGCTTCAATATTGCAAAGAATCTTTAGAGTGAGCATTGCACAAGCAGCTTCTTCTATTACTATACAGATAACTTCAACGCAAGACGGTGGGAAAGATGTCTAAATTCGTCTATTCATTTTTTCTTGTTTACTTCATACAGAGAAACTGTGGACCAATAGGGGGAATACCCTTTGAAACCTTTGAAAGCGTGTTAAAAATATCCGAATTTTATTTAATTATATTGGATTATATTTTGAAAAACTATAACTGTCAAGCCAGAGTTTTCATTGTATGGTCAATTTAATAGTATTATTTTTCCCAAAGATAAAAATAAACTGTCAAATTTCTAGGAAAATCTTTAGAGTCATTCTAGAAGTGTCGATGTGTCTACGCTTATCTCAGTTTTTAGTTAGTACCCTTGAAGAGTTAGCAAGCTAATAGGAGGATGTATAAAAATAAAACAACAGTAATAATTTATTTTCCTCACTCTAATTGAAACTTTCATCTATGACAAAAAAAAAACAACAACTATAAATAGGTTTGATTACAAACACTATAAATAGCTAGGTTTGATAAAAAACTATAAATAACTACATTTGATTTTAAAAAACTATAAATAGGTAGGTTTGATTTAAAAAAAATATAAATAGCTAGGATTGATTAAAAAAAACTATAAATAGGTAGGTTTGATTAAAAAAAAACGATAAATATCTAGGTTTTCACAGAAAAAAAGGCACATCAGAATCTAATTGTCGAAGCAATTCCGTTTTGTAGCTTACATTAGTGGCAATGTTGAGTGTTCTTAACATTGATAAGCTTATCTTGGCAATCACCAATACTAAATGACATTCAAACCAAGATCTATATAGATTTAATTAGTTTAAATTTAAGCAATCAACATTTTGTTGGTTATCCTATACTCTTAAGCGAGCAATTCTTGTATATATATATATTTATATATATATATATAAATTTTATTTCGAAAACGGCTCTAACGATTTTCTTTAAAATTTCAAGGCATGTGCGTATTAGTGAGAAAAAAATTCTGAACTCATTGGCCACATCGGGAAAACTCGAGTTTGACCGTTATATCGGTTTGAAAAATGTCTCATTATCGAAAAATTTATTTTGGTTTGAAGGTTTTATGAATGAAATGGAGAATTAATGAATGAAAGTTTTCCATGACGTAAACGGGAAAAACGCTGCTTACGTCACTAGGCTTACCATAGTACAATGCAAACAAGAACGAGTTTTAAAGTATCAATGGACCTAATTAAACATTTGCGCTTATTGAAGATTGATTTATTATAGAACTATGGAAGGAAAGTAATGAAATTAAATGTACCGATGTATGATTAGTTATTGCGTTTTAAGTGCTTAATAAATTGTTTACACTTTAATTGCGTGGAGCGGTGTAGATTTCCTCATTAATCTTCGGATTTGATGTCAAGCCTTATTATAATTATTATTTTGCTGGTAAAATTATGACCATGTGTTCATGCTTCAGTGTCTAATGTCCCGTACCAAAACAAAGTAAATGGTGATTACACAGTTGCTCTACGCCTTACTTTCTCACACTGAACAAGATATCTAGCTAGCGGCCAACGAGTTTGCGTACGCTGCAGCCACTTTTGATTTAACTATAAACCTCAGTAAAAAAACTTGGGGTTAGGGCGTGGTGACGAAAGGCCTAGGAGATATCTGAATGGAGGGATGTGTAAAAGCAGGCCATATCCTTCCATGGGCTGTAGCACCAGTAGCACCACTGGGATAGATGGATGGCAAAAGCCGGTATGAACTTCTTATAGTCTGACGGTCTGGCTGAGCAGGGCACATATCCCGTAAAATAATCTGAAGAGTTTCTTTAGTGTTCTGTTTGTTCTATTTGTAATTGTACATGGCGATTAAATATCAAGTCTCTTAAGTCCTCCTACAGTCTAGACAGCGTAAAACTATCGTAGGCCTACTATTATTGGCTTGGAAGAAAGTCTTTGCAGTTTTACCCAATAAGTCAATAACGTAGAAATTTGCGTCACTCGATGTTTCGTACTAAAGCCATAATTGAATATACTAATTCCAAAATTAAATGTCTGAACGTACCAGTTTACATATAAAACAAACAAAACACTAAAGAAATTCTTCGAATTAGTAGTCTTTATCCGATCGATCATTTTCGTAATTATAAAAAAAATCCCAAAATGACTTCGGGTATATAACCTTTCTTATGAAATTATTTAACCGAGCAAGGCTCGGCCACCTGATATTTTAAACTAGGAGTGCGTAACAATCGAAACACTGATTAAAAGGGATTTTCATGCAGTGTCACGTGATGTATACGTGAAGATTGCCAGAAAAAAATTAAATATATTTTTTTACGTATTGGTTTCTGGTAGTCTTGAGTTTCTAAACAAAAGAATAAATAGATGACTTACTTACTTACTTAGATTTAGGTTCTTCCGCTCCGTTCGGCGCATTGGGCGATAAGCTGTCATTGGCAATGACGGAAGCCTCCTTCCACCTGGTGTCCACTGTTCTGAGGTCCTCCATGAAGCTAAGACGCCAAGTTATACGAGAACGTCCCTGTTTGCGTTTTCCTTGTATTGGCCTCCATGTCATAGCAACTCTTATTATGCGTAGGCTAATTCATTTTGTCGGAGAACATGTCCCGCAAACCTCATGCGACACTCTGTCACAACCTCACTTAGTGTTCGACTCCCAAATCGACATAGGATTTCATTGTTTGAGACCCGATCTGTGTAACTGACTCCCAAAATCCGTCTCATTCATTTTTTTTTGAGCCACATTTTGTCTTAATTTTGACAGATGACTTCCATGTCTCACATGCATATGTTGCAGTTGGAATGACGATTGTATTGAGAAGGCTTGGCTTGTCCAAATAGGCTGCTGCCTTTGGAAAATATTCCCTGCCTTTCCTACTTGGCACGCTACATCATGGTAGGCATCTCCACCATGGTAAGTGAACTTGTCCAACTCTTCAAGCTTTGACTTGCCAAGTCTGACGATGGCACCCTTTGCCTTATATCCCACTCGCAAAATTTTAGTCTTATCCAAGTTTATGCGGAGGTAACTTTTGGGTGCTTCTCTATCTAGGCTCTCCGTCATTTCTCGTATGCATTTATTTGTAGCCCCGAGTAGATAGCTAGAGGTGACTATTATTTAATAGACCTCATTCACCAATAGTAAAAAAACAACATTTAGCCACTTGATTCTATATATCTTCTATACAAATTATGCAATGGATAAAGGCTGTCACGTGATTTGTATTTTTCATTGTTTTATCAATATTATGACGTGGCTGAATGTGTTTATTTACGATTGGTGAATGAGGTCCATTCGTTTCCTCTACTAGAGCTTTTGGCTCGAGAAACTATAAACACAAAGGGTTCAAACAATTGATTGGGCTTATAAGCTTAGAGCTTCATGTTACGTCAGCTACTACCGTGAGCTCAGTATTGTATATAATTAATAAACTTGAATTGTGTGGTTTGGTAGCACATGAAGTACAGTGTGTGTCAGTATGTGGCTGTGTGTATTAGTGTATGTCTGTGTGTCTGTACTTTTCAGTGTATGTCTGTGTGTGTCCTATAGTTTTATGCTTTCATCTTTTAAAATTAAGTTAATTTATTTCAAAAGAGAGAGGGGTTTTGATGCTTCTTCAAAATACTATAACCCTTGCGACCTGGTTTGGGCCTCTTGATAAAGTATGCAGCATGCAATTCAAAAGAGGCATATACAAGATTCAAGATAAAAATAGCCACCTAAAAAGTTCAGATGAACAATCAAATGAACGGCAAAAGTCTAATCTCTGTCATTAACAGGATGTTAGTCGTGAGAGGGTTCTACGCCAGCCCTTTTGTCTCCAGCTTGTTACAGTCTAATGAATATATTATGACGTCGTTACTTGTGTCGCGTTCAAAATCCGTCTGCTATGGTAATAGGTACATGACAGTAAGAATTAGCCCATATTCGCATTTTTTTTCTATTTCAGTGTGTTGCGTATCCTTGCAGACGTCATTGTGACGATTTATGTGCCAATAATGTGATGATCTGTCAATAATGTGACACTTTCTATCGTACACATGCCCAGGATTGTATTATTAATGACTCTGACAAATTCACATGAAATGAGGACAGAACTATTTCTGTATTTTCTCCAACAAACTTTAATAGATACTTGTACGAAACTATTTCTCACTTTCCAAACTTGAAAATAAACCAAACTTCACTTCACTTTAAAAACTCACTAATAGACTTCTAGTATCCTTTCTAACTTTTACTAATAATCGTTACTAAACAAGGACCATCGCTCTACTAATACCACTACTATGCGAGGACAATCGCTCTACAAGTACCGTTACTATGCGAGGACCCCGACTAACTCCCTTTCCCTCAATTTATACGTTTTCAATCGTATCTTCCAGAACCATAGAACTTTCTCATATAACTATTTTAGTAACTTTGACTTTCTGGAAGATGACGTAATTTTTTTTTCTTAACCTCTTTCCCTGATTGGCTATTTAAAATTAACTTGTTTACGCTGGACAGCGCACTGACTTGACCTGGCGTCTAGAACTATCGAAAAGGTCATACTAAACTCGTTACAGTCATTTTAATTTAAAGGTAAGATTAATTATTCTTTTTATATTTCATAATGCTATGATCTCCTTCAGTCAAGAAGCGACAGTGGATCATCTCATGGAAATGAGATGAATGCCTGGGCAGTAGCAATGGTTTTGTTGTCACTCATACAGCATCCACCCTCCTCCTCAACTCAAAAGGAAGGCAAGCACCAATATAGTTTAGGATCAGCTGCGTCTTAGACTTTGCCAAAGTGTAGTATTGATAGCTGCTAACTGTCTAGGAATCGCGGGGAGGGGGGGTTTCCAGATTTTTCATTTACTTTGACTATCGATGTTTTTCGAATGTTTGGGTATAGCTGCAATGGCCTACAGATGTTTGGGCTGATCTAGGGGGGAAGGGGCAGCAAGCTAAGGCTAACCACCTCCTGCTCGAGGTTCCGCAGGACCCAATATCTGATCCACACTTCAATACCGGTAGTATGTGTCATTGTGAATCTTGGAAAAGGCTATTCGTATATATACATTTTTACACAATTTTATAGGTAGTAGTGTTCTGAAGTATATAATAACAATCTAAAGAAAGGTTAGTTTTAGTTAAAATGAATAAATATTAAAACAAAATAGATTCAAGGGCACATTTTAATTATATTTATTCAATCTAATTATTTAAATACACAAAAAACAGGATTTAGAGAAAACATAAATTCAACCTGTCAAGGAATATTTATTTAAAAAGTTCTTTCATTAAAAACATACAATATATAAAGTATTGAATATGTTTTCAGGTCTATTACGATAACCTTATCTTCTAAAGAGTACATATACAAGCAATGGATACACATCGTAGTTAAGCTTACAGTTTGACAAAAATAATATATTTTAATGTACAAATTAATATATAAAATAAATATATAACCAGGGTCGCCTTAGGCTGATTGCTGGAAATCGGGCCCCGCGGCTGGTATGTAGCCTACATTTACTATATTGCTGTTGTCAAAGGCATTTAAAGATGTAGGACTTAAAGGGTTAACTACTTTACTGTATCGTACGACTGATCATTGGCATAACTTTACTTAAACCACCAGTGCCTAATGTGTTTGAGTTGATTCCTATGCATGTTGTAAAATAAATGCTGATATAAAGATCTAATTAATAATAATAATAGCTGTTATTAAAAAAGATAATTTAGAAGAGGGTCTTCTCAAGTATTAAAAAATTGGACCCCACAATTTGTAAGACCGGCCCTGTATATATCTATATCAATATTTATATCTAATCTCTCTCTCTCTCTCTCTCTCTCTCTCTCTCTCTCTCTCTTTATATATATATATCTATATGGATTCTTGAAAAATGTTGAATTTATATTTTTGAATCTAAAGTTGGAGCATGAGTATTAGGGAATCTTTCTTTCTTAGAGGACTTGATGATCGGAATCGTTTTCATCTTTTGGGGGTTCTTCCTCGCTTGTTCCTGGTGGCCTTTGTGCCTCTGGGTTCAAGACAATATCAGTAACTATCCAAGACTCTTGAAAATTTAAACTTGCTCGTTTCAGCTTTTCTTTGACTCTAAGAAAATGTAATAATGGTATGAACCCATTAATTATGTAATAATATCAGGTGACCGAGCCTTGCTCGGTTAAATAATTTATACTAAGAAAGGTTATATACAACTGCTACTGGTGCTACAGCCCATGGAAGGATATGGCCTGCTCTTACACATCCCTCCATTCAGATATCTCCTGGGCCTATCGTCACCACGCCCTAATGGTAACCCCAAGTTTTTTACTGAGGTTTATAGTTAAATCAAAAGTGGCTGCAGCGTAGCAAACTCGTTGACCGCTAGCTAGATATCTTGTTCAGTGTGAGAAAGTAAGGAGCAGTAGAGCAGCTGTGTAATCACCATTTCCTTTGTTTTGGTACGGGACATAGACACTGAAGCATGAACACATGGTCATAATTTTACCAGCAAAATAATTTAATTATAATAAGGCTTGACATCAAATCCGAAGATTAATGAGGAATCTACACCGCTCTACGCAATTAAAGTGTAAACAATTTATTAAGCACTTAAAACGCAATAACTAATCATACATCGGTACATTTAATTTCATTACTTTCCTTCCATAGTTCTATAATAAATCAATCTTCAATAAGATGGTGCGAAAATGTTTAATTAGGTCCATTAATACTTTAAAACTCGTTCTTGTTTGCATTGCCTAGTGACGTAAGCATTTTTTCCCGTTTACGTCATGGAAAACTTTCATTCATAAATTTTCCGTTTCATTCATAAAATCTTCAAACCACAATAAATTTTTCGATAATGAGACATTTTTCAAACCGATATAACGGTCAAACTCGAGTTTTCCCGATGTGGCCAATGAGTTCAGATTTTTTTTCTCACTAATACGCACATACCTTGAAATTTTAAAGAAAATCGTTAGAGCCGTTTTCGAAATAAAATTTATAAATAAATAAATAAATAAATAAATAAATATATATATATACAAGAATTGCTCGCTTAAGAGTATAGGATTTAGGGAATAGAGAAATAATAACAAACATTAAACATGTACTCGGATGATCAAAAACAAGATTACAAAGAGAGTTTGTGTGATCACAAACTCAGAGGCGGCCCCCTCGGAGTCGGATACCTGTCAGATGATCAGATCCACCTATTCGCAAGATGATTCGGATGTTCCTTCTAAATTGAAACTTATTAACTTCTCGCTGGACGACGGAGGATGGCGAGCAGGGTATAAACCTGCCTTATCTTGATATTTGCGCACTAGACTATAAGCTCGGATTTATCTTTGGTCCCTGGCCGCCTCTGAGTTTGTGTATCACACAAACTCTCTTTGTAATCTTGTTTTCCAATAGGCTATGAACATGGGAGTAATTTTTGAACTTTTTTAAGTTGAAAGAAAGAATTTTCTTTATGCAGAACAATTACAATGCAGTATATAAAGCACTTAGCGCGGCCAATAGTAAGCCAAAAAACGGCTACGCAATGCTCTATGTTTTGTAACAAAAATAAGGAAGGCCCACAGTGTTAAGGCGGACATACTGTTTTGTTATTGCTACAGCGTTAGAGACGGATTAGCCGGTTAGAGTGATGTGGTAAGGTATATATAGTTTATCCTACGGCTCAGGGCCCCGCACATGACACTCACCCACTTAGCACTGCTGAAGACGCCTCTGTTCGTGGCAACAAAGAGAGTTATATTCTTAGTTTTTGCTGCAAGCACATGTTTGATCTCTTTTAATAATAATAATAATAATAATAATAATACTACATCGACTACAAAAAAGCTTTCGACTCTGTTCCGCATGATTGGCTCTTAAAAACACTGGACATTCATAGAATCAATCCAAGAATAATACAACTATTGAAAGTCTGTATGTGTAATTGGAAGATAAACCTGTACCTTAATCAAGATAAACTAGGTTCTGTGCACATAAAAAGAGGTATATATCAAGGTGACTCTCTATCCCCACTCTGGTTCTGCCTAGCGATTAACCCTCTATCTGCACTGCTCTACAAACGGTTTTAGGGTTGACACTAAGTGTACAAAATATGTGTCCCATTTATTATACATGGATGATCTAAAGCTATATGCGGAAACCGAGAAAAAATTACACAAGTTAATCAAAACGGTGAAATGCTTCAGTGACGATATCTGTATGTCTTTTGGCCTGGACAAATGTGGCATCATAAGCATCAAAAAGGGCAAGGCAGCGAACACCAACATTGCATTTGAAGGCATCGAGGAGTTAAACTCTGCATCTCTTTATAAGTATCTTGGAATAAATCAGAATGCCAAGATAAACCATAAAAAATTAAAAGAGGACTTCCTTGATAAATATAGGCAAAGGCTTAATAAGATCCTCAACACCAAACTGTCTGGCAGTAACCTTATCAGTGCAATAAATAGCTGGGCCGTCGCAGTGCTCCTCTACACTTTCGGCGTCATTAAATGGACTGACACCGACCTGCATGACATTGACAGGCTGATGAGGAAATTGTTAACCAAATTCCGATGCTTGCACCCAAAGTCCTCCACCATAAGGTTATACCTACCCAGGAAAGATGGAGGCCGTGGATTGCAGAACATCTTCAGACTGTGTAAGACGCAGGTATCAAAAATGCGATCAAAACTGCACGCCTCCAGAAACGAACTAGTTTCCTTCTTACGCAAATACGACTCCGATGCAACCCCTCTGAACCTACACAATGTAGATGCTAATATCGGTCTGGACGACGTAGGCCATGAGATTCGTCAATGGGAAGAAAAAAACACTCCATGGGAAATTCCCGGCTTTATTACATGGGGACAACATCGACAAGGCTGCTTCCTTAGCATGGCTCAAGGCAGGCCATCTCTATCCTGAAACAGAAGGCTTTGTAACAGCTATACAAGACAGAGTAATTAGGACAAAAAATTACGAAAAGCATATTCTAAAACTCAATGTTGTCGACAAATGCCGAAAATGTGGAAATGTTGGTGAGTCAATTGAACACATAATGGCAGGATGTTCAGCCCTATCGGAATCTGCCTACTTAGGTCGCCATAACCAAGTTGCAAAGCTAATACACCAGCACTTGGCTTTGACACACAATTTGATCGGGAAGGATACTCCTCCTTATTACAAATACTCACCACAAGAGGTTCTCGAATCTACTGATTATTTGCTGTACTGGGATAGACCTATTTTGACCGACAAAACAGTTGATTTTAATCGCCCTGATCTGCTGCTCATCGATAAAAAGGAAAAAGTCGCTACCATTATCGACATTGCAGTACCACTATCTCACAACTTAAGAAAAACTGAATTAGAAAAACAACGAAAATATGGGAACCTAGGCTTGGAGATTAAGCGTCTATGGAAGCTTTCTAAAACAACAATATACCCCATTGTCATATCAACCGAGGGGATAATAACAACTGACCTCACAGATACCTTCAGGGCCCTTGGCATTCCCAGGAACATTCTCGTTGCCTGTCAGAGGGCGGTACTGCTGCAGACCTGCCACATCACCAGAAAA
Source organism: Biomphalaria straminea (assembly GCA_021533235.1). NCBI lineage: Eukaryota > Metazoa > Mollusca > Gastropoda > Planorbidae > Biomphalaria > Biomphalaria straminea. The sequence continues at coordinate 37,650 of JADKLZ010005228.1, read as the reverse complement.
TTCCTCAGTGGAAACTGATAAAGGGACTACGATGAATTTTGTTTCCCTTTAACGAAACTCGACCCTGGCTGCGCCAGAGAAAGAATACTCGTTCTTTTATCATAATAATAATAATAATCTTTATTGTCCGTAAGGAAATTTGTCTTACAATTTGTGCATTATACAAACAAAACATTATTTAAAAAATGTACATTCACACCAGACTCACTCACAATTTACATATGAAAAGTTTACATTAGATTGGTTCTATTTAATGATCTGATTGCTAGAGGAACAAAAGAGTTTCTGTGTCTTTTTTTCTTTGCTATCGGTGTCTTGTATCTCTTTTGTGATGGTAAAATAACAAAATCCTGACCCAAAGGGTGATTTTTTATTTCTAGAATCTTCTTAGATTTTGTAAGGATGTTTGCCTCAAACTGCTGCCCTAATGGGTTTTGTTTTTTGCCAATGACTTTACCAGCAGAATTTAGGATTCTCTGGAGTTTATTTTTATTCTTAGTTCTTAGATTGCCATACCAGGCAGTGATATTAAAATGTAAAATATTACCAATGTGAGCGTGATAAAACATAGCCAAGGAAAATAAATCGGCAACAACTCTATTAAAGATTTGCATTTTAAAATGTAAAACTAACTTTAACTTTTCTCTGTCGGAAAAATATTTTTAAAATGTCAACAAAGTCAACGTACTGATAGACCTAGATCAAGATTTAGTCTTTGTTATAAATTTAATCCATAAATGTTGAAAAAAAAGACACCTGTTGACACTATTTGTCAATCAAATATATTAATTTATGTACCGGTATTTACTAACGAATTCCGAACACCCGTTTGGGTGCCCACAATCTATTAAAGATTTGCATTTTAAAATTGTAAACTAACTGTAACTTTTCTCTGTCGGAAAAATATTGACAAAATGTCAACTGTAAAGTGTCTTCTCTTCTTGTTGAAATGTTCGTTCTTGCTGTAGCTGATATATTACTAAGTTATTTAAGGATACTAGGTGCGTGAGTTTCTTGTGAAGATGTATTTTCAATCTCGCGAGTTCATAGAGAAGACATTACATAACACGAACAAAACTTGAACAAATACTCACAGGAACAAAGACTTGAATGACTAAGCTGACTTCAATATTAATTCAACAATAATTTATTTACAAAATGGGCCAGTGTAGTCGGTCGATAAAATATGTCTGATCACCCCGAGAGTCTAGCAGTAACTGAAATCCTATTACGTCAAACTTAACCTCTAACCCTACAGTCTGTGTCGTCATAAAATATGCGTTCAATGTCGGTACTAAAAAGTGCGCAATTCTAAACTAGCTACCTAACACAACAAAGTCAACTAACTGATAGACCTAGATTTAGTCTTTGTTATAAATTTAATCAATAAATGTTGAAAAATAGACACATGTTGACACTATTTGCCAATCAAATATATTAATTTATGTATTTACAAACAAATTTCGTTTGCCCTCCCCCCCCGATGGGGGCCGGGGGGATTTTCAAAAGCTCCCCCTAT
>JADKLZ010005228.1:0-21184 GCA_021533235.1 Biomphalaria straminea | reverse complement strand
TGTGGTAAATGATTGTCTCCCCTTTAGAAGCAACAGTTTTAATAAAGAAAACCTCAGAATTTACGTTATTAAATTTTGGCTTATCATCATAGCAATCCTTAGACATTAGGCCTGTTTAATTGCCTCTTTTTTTTTTTTTTATTTCAGGTTTTTAATGTTGGCAATATCATTTGTGTTCACCGTTTGTGAGTCAATTGATGGGTGATTTGTATATACTTGAATCCTCCTTTAAGACGAAGATTTGGCGTTGTCTGAGTTTTCCATTCTCTTTAAAGTTAGTAGTGGTGTGAGTTCATTTTTTATGAGACGGTCGATGGATCGGGAGGCTTTCGGTGGTTTGTAGGCCTATGTTCTTGTAGTCCTCTTGGGATGAAGCGTTGGCATTGGTTGAATATATCCTTCATTTTTTTTAAGTTAGTAGTGCTGTCAGTTCACCGAACAACATAGTTTCTTGTTTGTGTTGTCAAACTCTGATTTCCAGTAACGATGTGCGCCTGCCTGTGAGTCTACTGAATGGGTTTCCTCCATGGAAGATATCCTTGTATAGTTTTTGGTCTATTTCTGGTTTTTAATGTTGAGAATATCATTTGTGTTCACTGTTTGTGAGTCAGTCAATTGATGGGTTGTTTGTTTATTATTGTTGTCTCCCTTGGGACGAAGCGTCTGAGGTTTCCATTTTTTTTTCCTTTTTTGAGTTTGTAGTGGTGTGAGTTCACCGAACAACAGAATTTCTTGTCGGTATTGTAAAACTCTTACTTCCGGTAACGGTAGCTCTAGTACATGAGCCTATTAAATGGGGTAGCTCCATGGTTGTTTCGTTCAGGAATGACAAAGGTGAGAATATGTATTGAACCAAAGAATCTCAATAAAGCAATCCGAAGGGAACATCACCCGATGAAACCTAGGAATCCAATCAGCGAATCAAATCAGCGCCAGAAAATTTACCAAAGATAATTTAAAGTATAAAGAAAAATTTGAATAGAATTATGAACAAAAACAGAAACATCTTTGTACAAACCCTCCAGTTTGGGCATATTATAATTCCAACAAGAAAGTAGAGATAGAATGTGATGCCATTTAAGATGGATTGGGAGAAATATTATTACAAGAAGATCTTATAATTGTATACGCATAGAGCGCTCTTATAGACACAGAGACAAGATATGTTCTAATTGAGAAGGAAATGTTTTCAATTGTGTATAGCAAATTATTTACAGTTTGTTTTAAATCGTTTTTTTTCTTTTTCCCACTCTTCTTTCTTCCCCCATCCTTCCTTCCCCCGTGGAACAAAGGGGGTCTTCGACTGTAATTGCCTCTTTTTGGTTTGGTTCCTTAGATAGCAAATTTATTAAATGCTGGAACACTTAGAAACGCGAAATTAAATGAAATATATAACATTTTTAATTGTCTTAAATTAGGTTTAAATTATAATGCATACTAATTAGGTTTTTCTCTATAAAAAAACTGCTTGCATAAATGATTTTTAAAAATTAGATTTTGAGCTTTAAGAAAAAAAAGTAGCCGTTGCATCAGAAATTAGAATGATCTATATTATCGTGATGTCAGATTTTCATTTTCTCTTCTACTTTCTGAGCACTAAACGTGACGGACGGACAGACAGACAGACAGGCCACACAAAACTAATAGCGTCTTTTCCGCTTTCGGGGGGCCGCTAAAAAGAGGCAGATAGAAGAATGGACGAGCCAGTCATGGAAAGGTATTCTTGTTCTATATTCTTTAGGAACAAACTACAAGGTCTAACAATATAATTCTTTAAGTTAAAATATAGACAGAAAGTAGCCACAAGAACATTAAACTACTACACTTACACAATATGAGCTGCTTATATCAGTGATGAATTCTGTTATACATCGAAATAATGTTATGGCTGAGTAAGTTTCATCTACACAATGTCTTTTAGTCAACAAGAGTTTAATGCTTTCTATGTTTGATACTCCACTTTCGTCTGTAAGATTCATTATTGATCTGAATTTGTTTACTTTCCCATAAATTGGAACTCTTATCTCTGCATCATTAGTACCATTGGTTCTTTCAAAATCAATCACCATATTTTTTGGATAGAAGTCAAAGTCCTCAGTTCTGAATACATAAAATGAATAAATATCAATAATTATCAACACAAATATATCTTTAAAAGATTGTAAAAATTAAAAATATTGTATAACTTGATAATAATGACAACGTGAATGATTCCATCTGGAATATCAATTAATTCCATCGAATTTATGTACATGGACCATTAGTTTTACCAAGCTGGTAACTTTAAAAAGTAATAAGAAAAATGAATGCAAAAAATACTTTTAAAAAAGGCTTATATTAAGATCTAGTTTGGATCAGTCAGGCAATTAAATTTGTAATAAGTCTAGATTAACAAGAAGAAATTAGTGCGATTAGAAATATTTGTATCTAATATTTTTGGTTAGCGAAATTTCATGGGTGATATTTTAAAAATATATTTCTATAAAAAAAAAGTGGACGACCTGAATTCCAACTCAACCCAACACGAGAACCACTCTGCCGAAGAGTGTTTTAATGTAGAGAATTTCATAGTTATCTGCTGTTTCTATTTCATGTTAGCGTTTACTAAGTCATAGTCTATAAAGGGGACTAATTCAGCCTATACCACTTCTTCAATCAAGTACAATTTATTTCCTTTGTTCTAGATGCCAAACTTAATAATTAATAACCAATATGTTTTTTTTTTAAATTGATTATTGTGTTGTCAGGTAAAAGAAGTGCAAATAGTGTAAAAATTGTGCAAAATGTTAGCTAGATCCGATATTAGGCATGTAAAAAATAACGTGTACAAACTTTTTATCCAGCAGAGTGAGCTAATATAAGCTTTATAGAAACGTACATAATATACATGCGACATGAAAAAAATATATGAGATCCAGCAGCAATGGCTGAGACGGTTATTAAATGTCACATACCGAGACTGATGCACAAAAAAACAGGTGCTCTTGTTCACTAAGGAAAGTTTTAACTGAAGGTTGCATGTTCTTTGTGTGTCCCTAGACAATATGAGACACTTGACACACATAAATCCTAAACAATAATATAATGTAGGCCAAAAAAGTAAAAGTATGTCTGACTATGTGCAATGCATAAAAGCAAAGGGCGCAAGTTGGGAATAGCTCATCAACATCACTGGTGATCGATTTATGTGGAGACAACTAGCATTCCTACACGAGGCGTTCTAAGTCTTTATTCTAAGTCTTTATTCAGAGAACAACTTGCGATTAATTATCGTAAGATGGTCTATATTTCATTAATCCCAGCCTTTTTTTTCTCTAGACTTCTTATACTTAATAAGTGTAGATTTAAGTTATAATTGTACTCAAAAATTAAAAATATTGAAAATCATTTACCCAGTAGGCGACAGTAGAGTGAGAACAAAAATCAATACTAAGATCAATGTCGATGCAATTATTGCTGCAATATTGATGCCTGTCAACAATATCACGTTTTCCTTTATATCATCACAAACTGTTTTATTTGAAGACTCATCAATGTGACAACATCTCGAAGAAAAAACACAAAGTTTAAAATTTATATTAAAATCTACAAAGTGTCTCATTTATGTAAGTCAAAATGTAATTTAGATGCAAAAATATTTTAATTTAATTTAGCTCGCAACATTTTTGTGCAATTGCCGAATATGAAAATGCAATTTAGATTTTAGATTCAAATTGGTTGTAATTAAAAATTGTCAAAATTTAATTTAGATCAAGAGACATACAAATAATATTGGCCGCATAAAATTAAATTTAAAGCAACAGACTCTACTGCTACAGTCCACTAAGCTATGTATGAACGTATGTCACGTTCTGTTTTGAATTGGTCTGCATTGATTAACTACTAAAGAGGCGGCCTGGGAGGGTGGTACATTGGACAAACACCGTTAGCGTAATGTAGTACGTAATATATAGTCCACGCTTACAACTCACGGGCCCACTAATGACACTTGTCCGGTGCCCCGCGTATCGCTAAGGTTGTCTCTATTTACTGGTTGGTAACTTTTCCTTAAATCTGGGCAGCATCTGTTGTGACAAAACATGCCTATTGTGGAGCAACACACTTTTCACATTTTGTGAATTGGCTTCAAAGCTATCCTTTTGCTTTTTAGCGAGGTTCTTAACAGCACCCACAGTCCAATCTCTAACGATTCATACATATTTATTGATGTTTGTAGTTTTGAGGTCCCCCTGAAGACATCTCTGCATGTTTTTTTTTGGATCTGACTCTCCGGTAAGCAATAAAGAATATATTTGGAGATTCTTTCTCATAAACGTATATCCGGTGAACTTATTTTGTGTCAATAGAGCATAGATGTTGTGACCATTGGCAAATTTTAAAACTACCAAAGCCTACCCGACCATTCCTTAGGGCCTATGTCAATCAAGTTGGGATAATGACCATCAGTCGCCTTCCGTGTTATTTTAACCGCTTTGCTATAACTTAAGACTTACTTAGACTTAGTGTCACAATGCCTAATCTCGTGATGATGATGATGTCATTAACTTTCCGTTGAGGTGTTATAAGAAGTTGATGGCTGATAGGAGAGTAGTCCTGTGCTGCCGGGGACTATGAATTCAACAATATATAATTTTGAACAAAGACGATCTAGGATTCAAATAGAGTAATGCTTCTGTGGATCAATAACACAGGAACTTTATTTAAACTTAACATAAGTATAGCTGTGTACAGAATATATTTCAATAAAATAAAATGCAGAACATAGGCATCTTTCTTAAATTGTAGAATTACTAAAATACGTCTGTACTCAAGAACAATTTCACATAGACTGATTATTTCTGGAGCCTTATTTAAAAATATAAATAAAATAAATAAATGCTGGTTTAATAATAGATTAAAGAAGCTTTGTAAACAGAAAGAAAATCTATATAGAAAATTTAAAGAAACTAAGGCAGAAAGAGTTTATAAAAAGTACATAAAAATTAAGCACCTAACCCAAAAAGTAAGCAGACAGCTGCAGAATGAGTACATAAACAATGTAATATCTAAAGATAACAACAAAAACCTATGGTCATACATTAAGTCTAAAAAAATGGAAACAACCGGCATAGCGCCTTTAAAAGGAGAAGACAACTTAACGCATAACGATAATGAAACTAAAGCTAACATCCTAAACAAATACTTTGCATCAGCATTCTCAGCCCCAGGAGACAAAGACATATCAATTAATTTAAACCAAGTAGACAATATAGGAGAGATTGAAGTACAGGAAAATGGAGTCCAAAAACTATTAGCCAGCATCAAGCCGAATAAAGCGTCGGGACCTGATGGTATTCCAGCTAGATTACTCAAGGAACTAAGCAAAGAACTGGCACCTGTGTTCAAAATACTTTTTCAGGCATCTCTTAACCAGGGCAGAGTACCAAGGGACTGGAAAGAAGCTAATGTCACACCTCTATTTAAAAAAGGAGAAAAATCTGACCCAGGAAACTACAGACCAGTATCACTTACCAGCATCACATGTAAAATCCTAGAACACATAATATGCAGCAACATCATAAACCACTTAGACAAACATAATGTCCTTACCCCATACCAACATGGCTTTAGGAAACATAGATCATGTGAAACACAGCTGATAGGACTAATTGATGACTTTTCAAAAGTTTAGATAATAGTGAACAAATAGATGCTATCTTACTAGACTTTTTAAAGCTTTTGACAAAGTTCACCACCATAGTTTGCTTAAAAAATTAAAATATTTTGGTATTGATGGTCCATTGCATCAGTGGATTAAAGATTTTCTGATAGGAAGAGAACAAACCGTAATAATAGATGGTTCTAAATCAACACCAATAACAGTAAACTCAGGTGTACCACAAGGAACAGTCTTAGGCCCACTACTATTTCTAATTTACATAAACGATTTACCAAATTGCATTAGTTCAGGAACAAAAGTTAGATTATTTGCAGATGATTGCATAATATATAGGACAATAAAAACAACACAAGATACAGAAATTTTACAGAGAGAATTAGATGAATTACAGAAATGGGAATCAAATTGGAGCATGTCTTTCCACCCAGAAAAATGTCAGTTATTAAGAGTAACAAAAAAACTAAAACAAATTAATTCCACTTATCTTATTCATGGTAAACCAGTAACACAGACTAAAAACGCAAAATACCTAGGTGTTATAATAAATGAAAAACTGTCATGGAATCCCCATATTGATGAAACTATAAAAAAATCAAACAAAGCATTAGGCTTTATTAAGAGAAATTTCTATAAATCAAATAAGAACATAAAACTAAAATGCTATTTAACCTTGGTTAGGCCAATAATAGAATATGCATCCTCTGTTTGGGACCCCTCAACTCAAGAAAACATTAAGAAACTAGAACAGACACAAAATAGAGCAGTGAGATTCATAACAAACGAATATTCACATTTCACTAGAATAACACCTTTAGTAAAATCACTAAATTTAGAAAGCCTTCAGGATAGAAGACTTAAGAGTAAAGTAGCAATTATACACAAAACACTGAACCATAATCTCCAAATACAAAAACAAAACTTAATCAAATACTCAGAAAGACACAAAGATAAAGGCACATTCCTCGTCCCATATGCTAGGACAAATCTGTACAAATGCTCTTTCTTCCCTAGTGCCATTAGAGCATGGAATGGTTTGCCTGAGCTAGCCAGGAAAACCAGTGACTTGGCAGAATTTAAGTCACTGGTAAATATGCATGACTGAATGCATGACGCGTAGGACGTAATCATCTTCTTTTTTGAAGTAACGTCTGTATTATATAAGATAAGATAAGATATTTTTGCCCGCCAACTTTTGGCGCGAGTCTCTCTTTCGTTCAAACCTTTTAACCAATCAAATTCATACATCCAGATTACGCCTTTTCTTTAAAATGTCCAGATCTAAAAATAACTTGGGTTTTTTGGCTGGCCTTGAAATTACAGATAAACAACTTGTTGTGACACTTAGTACCTCCCTCGCCGTTCGGCACATCGGGCGGCAAGATGACTCCAAAAAGATTGGGAATGTTTGAAGCCTCCTCCCACCTGGTGTCCACTGCTTTAAGGTCCTCCTTGAAAGTGTGGTGCCAAGTAAGACGAGGACGTCCCTGTTTGCGTAATGGCCTCCATATCATCGCAACTCTTGGTATGCATAGTTCATTTTGTCGGATAACATATCCCGCAAACCTCATGCGACGCACTGTCACAACCTCAATAATTGTTCGACTCCCAGCTCGGCATATGATTTTCTTGTTTGAGTACCTATCTATGTAGCTTACTCCCAAATCCGTCTCAGTCATTTTTGTTGAGCCACATTTAGTCTTTTCTAAATTTTGACGATTGTGTTGAGAAGGTGTATTTTTGTCTCGATTCAAATGGCTTGGCTTGTCTAAATAGGCTGCAGCCTTTGGAAATTGCTCCCTGCTTTTCCTATTCGGTACGTTACATCATGGTAGGGCACCCTTCGCTATAACAAGAGAGTTTTATCCAAGGCTAATTCTTGACCTTGAATGTAAAGATCATAAGACCCTCTCTGGATTTCACTGATGTGATCTAAAGGAATGCTTTGCGTTGTATTTGGCACCAACTCAAAAAATTTGAAAAGTCCAGTAGGGAATAGGTGACTTAAGGCCCCATTATTCCAATTAGATCACTGGAACAATCAGGCTTGGACCCGCATTTCTTTTCCCCTAGTCATGTCAGAGGGTTCCCAACAGTACGAACATAGAATACAAGACAGCGCACCATGCCTCGTTTCTGGATCACGCGCTCGCTCTTTATAAGCAGCCGAAGGCTGCGCTAACTATATACGTCATATTCATATACTCTAACCACCACTGCTTTATGTATGGACCGCCCCAGATGGCACTTATGGCGGCCCACAGCATGGAACGGCGTGGCGGACATTTGGGACCAGGTCTCCGGACTATTTTATCCTCCCCACTATAATTGCGATAAAACATTCTCACCCAACGTAGTTAAAAAGAGACCTTGTTCCTAGCCTATTTAGATCCACTACTTGACGTTTCAGTTATAGAAGCTGCCTGAGGGTATATTATAGTTGCCTCCTAAAGCAAGGCCGCTGCACTTAGCGTAAAAGATAACTACAAGTAATACATATATAGAGATAAGCCGTGAATCTTTAGGTAGGCTTTTTGACTCATTTATTAGTAACTAAGTTCCTAAACACACTATTATTTTGTTTCAATTGTTATAACTCTGTTCCTTGCACACCATCATCCAAGTTAATTTAAAGGTACGCTCCAACTTGAGTACTGCTAAAGACTAAGATACAAAAGAATTCTGCCCAAGTCTAGGAGCCAATAGTAGAAGGTGTGTTAAAGACAGACCCTGTTATTATGTGATTGTCACGTCATGTAAATAAACAGCAATCCTCGTTATAAAATGTTACAATTTGATTTGTTATTTACATTACTAACTGTAGTATTGCCCTTACAGTAGAAAGAAAATAAAATCTCTCCTTTGATATGAAACACTCTAAATTTTAAACCATACACACACACACACACACACACATTAAGCAAAGTAGCAATGGATAAATGACTTACTTAAATGATATAAATCCAGTATTGCCACTGTTTTCTAAATGAGCTGAACAAATCTGAGAATTGGCCATCAGAACTTCTGCAACAAAATTAAGATCTTTGTAAAAACAATGAACTGCAAAATAATGAGTTTGTCCGAACATCATAAGATACTGGCAACGGATTATTACTACTCCAGATCTGTGCTGAACACAAGCTGCTCATATCAAACACAATATTCAGTCTTCCAATGAGAAAGTGAACCCCCTGGATGCATCCCCGCTCAAGACACTGGCACCTCATAGACTACGTCATCACCAGACAATCTGACCGTCAGGACATACGTGTCACCAAATCTTGCGTAGGTGCATAGTGTGGAACAGACCACCACCTCATCATCACAAAGCTAAACATTCGTATTCAACCAAAGAGACGTCCGCACAAATCTAGACAATCTAAACACTGCCAGCCTAGCAGATGACAAAACTGAAAAGTCGTTCGCAGATGCGATAGAGAACTGCCTCAAGTCCAACCCTCTAATTGAATCAAATGTAGATAAAAGCTGTGAATGCTTCAAAGAAGCTATCCGTAGCACAACATTAGGGATACTCGGACCTATGGAGAGAAAACATCAGGACTGGTTTGATAAAGACAGTACTGAGATCAGAAAACTATTAGATGAAAAGCACAAGCTCCATTAATTGTATCTGAACAACCCAAACTCCAAGTCCACTAAAGATGCATTCACAAACATCCTCAAAAATTTACAAAAACAGTTACGCCAAATGCAAGATACCTGGCTTAGCAAGAAAGTGGAAACAATTCAGAAATTTGCTGACAAGCACGACATGAAGAACTTCTTCTATGCCATAAACGAAATCTATAGACCCACAGTCAGGCTCATCCCCTCTACTAAATGCAATCCTATTGACAGACAAGGAAGAAATCTTAAAACTCTGGGCCGAGCACTTTGAAAAGATTCTCTGTACATCTTTCATCATAAATGAAACGGTCATACAGCAAATACCAATAAATGAAAAAAATGGAGTGACCCCCCCTAGGCTAAAGGAAACCAATTCAACAGCCCCAGGAGCTGACTCTATTCCCGCACAGGTCTACAAAAAAGGTGAACTCTGATTGAAAGACTTCATGAGCTATTTTTAATTATGTGGGAAAAAGAGTCAATACCACAAGACTTTAAAGATGCCACAATCGTCCATTTATACAAGCGTGGAACCATTGTCATGATGTTTACAGCAAGGCAGCTCCAGAAAAAATGCCAAGAACAAAATGCTAATCTTTTCTCAATATGTGTCGACCCCATAGACATAAATAAATATAGACTGGCCAATAATAGAGTTTTATGAAGAGAAAATTTGTGATTTGCAATTTTGTGCGCTTTACTATACAGGATGAGCAGTATAAAAGTTAAGCATTCATATATATTTCAGCCATAACCTATATAAGTATTACAATATTTTTATTAGTGTTTTGTAAATAAGGAGGCAGTGTAGTTTTGTTTAACCTCAAAGACTGAAGATCGTGCAACTTGTCAGATTTCGGAAATCCGAATTCAATAGATAAACATTTTTTCAAGTTACATAAAGTTACTTCCTGTTTCCAGTCTATATTTATTTATGTCTATGGGTCGACCATAGACATTTAAATATAGACTGGAAAAAGGAAGTAACAGTCTGTTTGTAACTTGATGTAACTTGAAAACATGTACATCTATTGAAATCGGTTTCCGAATTATGAAAAAGTTAAAAATTGCACGATCTTCAGTCTTAGAGATTTAACAAAATTTATAGAAATAAATAAAAGTACACACAATTCGAATTCACAAATTTTCGTTTCAAAAACTCTCTTATTGGTCAGTCTATATTTATTTATGTCTGTGACGTTACTTTCTCTCTGTCACACGCCGAGGATTGTTAATAATATTGACTTGATAACTCAAATTCAATGAAGAAAGAAACTCTATATTTTCTTCAGCAACAACTTTAATAAACCTTCTACTTTCTTGAACAAACACTTCTGCAATCTCTACTTTAATATAAATAAAACTTCACTTATATAAAACAAATTCTAGTCTAGACCTAAGACAGAAAAAGCCCTGCCAAATTTACACAATAGGGTTTGTTGCTGAACATATATGTGTCAGACGCGAATAGCCCAATTTTTCTGTAAAGGAAATTACAAAAGTCATTTCTCTATATAAAATTCAACCACAGACCTATATATATACTACAATAAATTTACGTTTTTGATTTCGAGTTTCGATTTATTTAGTGGTTACTGTTTTACTATTGCAAACCAAGTATAAGAGTTTAGAAAAACCCAGTTTCTTTTCTTGTGCAATACTACATATCATTTCTCTGTTTAGTAGACTCTATGTCCCATATTTAGATCTATAATCTAATTCTAGTCTAGATCCATATATAAAACTCGAATAGATCTAGTAATAGTATAGATTCTATCCTATGCTATTCCTATAGTCATTTTTTTTATTAGAATAAAGTATAGATATTAATAAAGACTAAAGTTGATTAATTATTAGATTATTATATATAGACATAGGACATAGAGCTAATAATTTAGGCTACCGTAATACATTTACCATAAAGCCATAATCTATACTTAGCTTCATGTACTTAACTAGATCTATAGATCTATCTATAATTTAGTCAATCTAGATCTATACAATATTCATTATAATACTTCTACTTATTTAATAAGTTAGTACTTAGACTTAGATCTATTATAGTTTATAATAGATTTACTTTTCAATGCCTAGACCTAATTAAAAAATTGCTAATGATTTCTAATGACTGTTTTTTTTTTTATAGTAATAGGTCTACTAGATCTAGGTCTAGACTTAACTTAAATCTAGTCTAAAATAATGACTGTCTAAGACTCGAGATGATTGAGACTTTCACATACAGATGTTGTTAGTAATACGGTTAATAATGTCGGCTGAATGTCGGCGGGCAAAAACCAAGGTTAGGAGGATACTTATTAGGGAACTCTTGTATGCTGATGATGCAGCATTGTAGCTGACTCTGATATTCAGCTCCAGACCCTGGTTTACAAACTATCTGCTGTTTGCCAGAAGTTCGGCAACCTGCAACCGCAGCTGTGTATCAAGGATTGGCCTCTTTAGCCACACAAGAAGTTGCAAAGGGAAAACATCGTCTCACGAGACGTAAAATGCCACAGAGAGAATGTCGGCTGAAAGTAAACTGTATTCATATATAAAATTCTTTTTTTTTTGTACTAAAAAAATAGGTGCCGGTACTCGTGATAGATTGCCTAACTTTCAACTACTAATAAATTAACAATTAACGTTGAAATACTATAAAAGTAATAATTTTTCCCGACATTGAAAAAAGGTGCCGGTACAAGTAACGGTGCGTACCATCGCAAAAATATATGTATAACTTAATCTTCTTTCATTTACATTTTTTTTGCGGGGTTATTATGAATGTCACAAGGTCGACTTTGACAGACATTCGTATGGTGATTTAACAGAAGGCAGGAGATCCGCTGGTCTTCCACTGCTAAGGTACTCTGGTGTATGCAAACGCGACATAAAGCTCTTCAAAGTCGGCACTAACAGCTGGGAAAAAGTGGCACTACATAGATTCACAAGAAAAGTAATTTAAAAGAAAGTCCTGGAATGCAGATGCCAAGCACAATAGAAGCAGAAATAATGGTGAAAGTACAAAGGATTGGCCTCTTTACTCATACAAGAAGTTACAAGGAATAAAATCATTTAAAGTTTAAAATCACTAAAAAAAAATAAATTATTTTTTTGTTCATGAAATTGTGTATCGAAAAATGCCGGGTACTTGAAATAAGCTAGTACTAAAAAAAACAACACAGATCTTGGGTAAAATACTCATCAAATAAAGTACTGTAAATGTGCACTTTCCCGCGCTATTTTTAACTCTTTTTCTTTTTATAGCCTCTATCTGGTTTGATCTCAACCACCCGTATTTTTGTGCAGATTTTTTTTCTCTATCAGGCACACTTATTATTATAGCATAATAATGTCATTTTAATTTATAAAGAGAACTGAAAAATGCAAAGTTATATAGGGGAAAAAGCCACTTCCGGCCCAATAGTTTTCGATAAAGATACGAAACGAACTAGTCCAACAAACCCTATTGAAAAATTACAACTATCGAACTAGAGTTTTTCCCATGTGACCAATGATCTCATAATATTTTTCTCAGCGAATCGTTACTTGTTAGAACCGTTTTTAAGATCCGCGGTACGCGTCCACGTTATTGAAGGTTCTATGAAGTTCTATCTTGAATAGAGGTATTTTAAAAAGTCATCTAAGTCTTACCTTTCAACAAATGCTGCCTTGTTATTGATTCCACTTCCTTATAATCAATGTAGCGTATGCAATCTTCTGGAGTGACATTTATCTCAATATGTACAGTCTGTATATCAAATAAAGAGCTTGAGATGGCGAAGAAGTAGTCGTAGATCATTGGTAAGATATTCCGGATCTTTTCGTTGATATTAAACCAACTGAAGACGTACGTGGAATCAAAATGAATACATTGCTTAAAATAAACAAAGAGTGTTAAAACATACACACTTATAGTTATTAAAGTGTACAGACAAGTACGCTGCACTTTTCTTGTGCTTTGCGTCAAATTGTTTAAGACATATTTAACGTTCTGCCACAATAGCTAATGGGCTGTTGTGAGAAGTTTCGCTTGTTATAGGATTTTTTTTTCTTGGTCGGATCAATGGACAGCCATTGTTTTTACTGCCTTTGACTTATACTAGTAGATTGGACTATTTGAGTCCTATTTGATGTGATTTATCTTTTATATTTTATCAAATTCTATGAGATATTACTTATTTCTGTGTGGCATCCGTCACACGTTGTTTGGAAAATATTTTAGCTCTGTACTCTGTACATTTAGCACATTCTTTTTCAAATCCGATTGGATTTTCAAAATAAACGATGCCAATTGCACGCTTCCGGCTACTTGTTTTTATTTATGCCATGGTGAACTGTTAAGCCTCGCAGATCAGCAGGTCAAAAGATGCTGTCTTTACCGAAACCAAACGATATTTGAAACCAAAAATGTCATGCTAAGAGCTTGCATGGTAATTCGTTTCATATAGAAGCCGAGAAAGCTTCCATAATATTTAGTAACAATTATAATTAATGAGAACTGGTCTGGATTTTGAAGCTGTAGGTAGCAAGGAAATCCACGAAGGCGGACTTCACCCCACTCAGGAGCGGGGCCTGATGCAGTTTCCCCACTTGTCACCACCTAAGGCCGCTACTGATTTAATTTTTTATTTTTTACCTGAAGCCTAGGCTATTTTCAAGATCGAAACCGCAGCGGTTAAATTAAAAAAAAAGATGTTTTATTCGCAATTTCTACCAACTATGTATTTGAAAAGAGAAGCGATGGCTGAGGGTTAAAAGACTTGGCTTCTGATGGTACGTAACATTATGGCGAACCCGTTTACCGGCGACCTGTTTGGCGCAGCCGTTTTGGCGCGAGATATTCTAACTATAATTTAAGAAATCCGTAACATTTATAATACATTTTATTTCGGATGGCCGATCACTGCTAATATCCAGGAGTTAAGAAGCTTTCTTGGAATCTGCACGTACTACAGACGTTTCGTGATAAACTTCTCTAGCCTCTGTAGCGCCCTTTATCAATTGACAGAACCGAAGCGGCCGTTTTCTTGGACAACGGAATGTCATGAAGCCTTTGAGAGACTTAAAAAGGCTCTTGTTTCATCACCCATTCTGGCTTACCCCATAGCAGGCGAGACGTTCATACTTGACACCGATGCGAGCAATACTGGCATAGGCGCAGTTTTATCCCAAGAGGTAGAAGGGACTGAGAGGGTCATAGCTTACTTTAGTCGGAGCTTGACCAAAGCCGAGATAAACTACTGTGTCACAAGGCGTGAACTACACGCAGTTGTGGATGCCATACAACATTTTCACAAATACTTGTATGGGCAAAAATTCATCCTTAGGACTGATGACGCTGCTCTTCAATGGCTGTTGTCATTTAAAAATCCTGAAGGACAAGTCGCCAGGTGGATTGAACGTCTGCAAACCTATGACTTCGAGACATAGCACCGAAAAGGACAAACTTACCAGAATGCTGACTCACTGTCTCGACAACCTGTAGAATGGAACGTAAACATTGCAGCAAGGTCGTAGAAAAGGAAGTTATCATTGGGTGCCAAGATCTTGTGGTACAAGCTTCCTGGTCATGGTCCTATGAAAGGATCCGAGAAGACCAGTTAAAAGATGAAGACCTGGCTCCCATTTTGCTTATGAAGGAAGACGGACCAAGACCGGAATGACACTACCTTGCTGACAAGGGGGCTGCTACCAAGGCATATTGGGCGCAATGGGACTCACTGACAATAGACAATGGAGTCCTCAAGAGGGTCTGGGATCTTTTATGACATGAATTAGATTTAATGAGTTAATTTTTTAAAATTATCATCCACATATTAATTTGATTTTAAGTACGACTGTGTGTGCTTGGTCTGTCTGTAAGGCTCATCCCTTGGCGTGTCTATGCTACCTATCAAGGGAGCACGAGGATAGAGCAGAGATGTGTTTACTGAACGCCTTAAGGCAGCAGGGAAAACGTTCTCTCATATTCTACCTCCCCCACTGGTCCACAAAAGAGATTGGACCAAAGCGCTCTGAGCATGCTATAAGCATGAAAGTAACGCTATATAAAAGCTATAATATAAAAGTAAAGTAATAAAATATTCTTACACAACAAAAATGAATATTCAATTAATACATTTTGGTTGTAATATTTAAATTACAACGCACATACACATCAGTACAACATAAGGAAGATTATAATAGATCATATCCAATTGATTTATACATAAACCAGATCCCTGGCATTTGACTTATACATACAAATGATACAATGCAAAATAATCTTTATTTGTATAGGATAAAAAGGAAACTAAGCCATGTATAAATAGATTATCTTAAATCAGAAACAATGGTATTATTGGAAATAAGCTAAAATATTCATTACTAACGAATCAATCGGCCGATTAACATAAAGATTTGAATATGTCTGCCTTACCGTAGTGGTTGAAATCTTGTTGTGTTGGCCGTGTCGAACGTAGCTATTTTTTCCTTTCTGTTATTGATGTAGGTCACGTGATATTCCACAAAATCTCTTTTGTCAATTTTACTAATCGACGGCCATTGTCTTGCTTTAATAACTTGATTACTAGTAGACAGTTGACAGTACGACAATTGACAGGCGATAGGCACCAATACATTGAATGTCAACAATGACACAAGAATAACTAGAGGGTAGGTCATTCTGGATCAGTTGAGCTCTTCAAGCCTTTATTCAGGATCTAAAACCATTAGATCAAATAAATGATAGCGTTTATTTTGATAGGAGGCTATGTATCTTATAAAGTATGCTTATTTTTAATTATCTTGTACATTTTTATTTTGTAAATTACAATAGCAATTAAACTAAACATACATTACCCGCAGCCCTCGGGTCTTAACTTGCCTATCACTGTTGATATAGTCAATAAAAGTGTTTTGTAAACATTTAAACGAAAGTGAATGCGTAAATATAAAGATAGAATAATTGGAGCTATCAAAATAGACAGGCATAAAAGGTATGATCTATGGATATGGTCAATGTCCTTCAGGTAGCGTGTACATAGACTAGCTACTGGGCAATAACACGGGCAGACCGGTGTGACATAAGTAGGCTTGTACAAAGAGAATAGCACACGTTCATTTCCCAAAACTTGCGGTGCTCTGAATAAATCTATAGAGTTTATACGCTGGTCAAAAAAAAAAAAAAAGTGATCTTATTTCTAAGAAATACTAGTGAAATATTAGTGAACGAATGTCACACCCCCTGGCCCCCCCCCGGGGGGGGGGGCGGTAGGGGCAAATTTTAGTATAGAATTCACACAATTGGTATATGAATTTATTACTTATGATAATAATATATACTAATTATTTTATATTTCTACATATTTTTAGATGATTTCGCCCCCCCCTCTATATGCTGGCCGATATGGTGGGGTCGGGAGGGGGCAATGGCGTCAATACCGCCCCCTCTCCATAAACTTTCGAGTGGGGGGGCGGTCCAATTTATTTGTAGAAATCACGTCTTGCTAACAGAATCAATTAAATATCTCTGTTGGACGATTGGGGGTGGGGGCGAATACCTCTAGTGCCTTTTCGACCTAAACCCTTTGAGTGAGCGATTGCATCTACTGCCCTCCCCACCCTAGCCATCTGATGCTATTTTTATAGAGAAATCATAGTTTGTGAACAAAATTAGCTGAATATCTATATAATATAAGCCGCCTATTGATGTGTGAACCCATTTGTATATAATGTCGCTTCACACTTTTATCAACATAGAGTTGAAGCTAGGTGCTGAAACAAATGTGATACATACATAGAACATAAATTAATAGCAGCACCGGGGACAAAGAGAGAAAGTAATGAATTAAATGCTACGAAAATAAGGGACTGCGTCGATCGGGGCCCGAACCTGCGACCCTGGCAATATATATATATATATATATATGCTGTACGTACGTTTATTCATAGGGTTAGGGTTTACTAGGCGTTAGGGTCAGGGTTTGGAAAAAAATTGTCCCTTTCTCCAAAGTTCTGGATCCGCTAGTGGTCAGAACAAATGGACCTCATTCAACAATCGTAAACAAACAACATTTTCTCTGTATATCCTATACAAATTACGCAATACGTAATGGCTGTCACTTGATACGTATTTATTCAATGTTTTATCAATATTATGACGTGGCTAAATGTGTTTATTTACATTTAGTGAATGAGGTCCATTAGTAAAGGCGAATAAAATAATTAAATACACAAACATTTCTATGATTTATACGATGCTCATATTTCTACTAAATGTTTCTAATAAATTAAGAGTAAATTACGTTCAAAAGTAAGGATCTGTTAAAATACTATCCCCCCCCATTAAAAACAAACAAAAAAACATGCACTATTATGTAATACTAAAACAAACACATGTAATAAGTTCAATACAAAATATTTATTAAACTACCTGAAATTAAAAATTTACATACAAAGTAAGGACATATTGAGTGTGCTACGTACAACTTCAAAATTGAAATAACAAAAATATCTGCATTCAAAGTGATGTGATTTGTTTAAACTGAGGATGTATTATTTTTGTTATTCAGAATTTTGTTGACTATTTCTGAGCGAGTAGTTGTTACGAAATACGTCTCCTCAATACAGAACTGACCAGTGAAGTGTACCCCCTTTTTCCCCCACTTAACAACACCGCACAGTCCCTTCTACATCAGATTCACCTGTGTAAAACTACCTCCCCTTGACCAGTAGCCGTCTTCGCACTGATCCAGTCCCGGCCATCCGCCACTGACCACACACACACCGTGACCTCCGTGACACACACACGCGCTAGCCAACATTCCATTCTAATAATTCGTGACGCAACAATGGCCTTGGCGAGCAACCGCATAAGACTACCCCCCCCCTCTTACGTCAAACTGGCATTCCATGCATTTCAAGCCACGCGCCAAACAATGGATACAGACTTGCGCCTGCGTCCATTCAAATTCCTCATGCCCGCTTACGGCATCGGACAAAGGTCAAATCATGCAATCGCAACGTGGTTCCTTCCACCCCCCTTCCTTTACTCACTCACTAGCCATGTGAATGCACACCTAGGTATTCTATTGGTCAAATTCAGATGATTGAGCAATCTAATTGAAAACTTAATGACCATTGGTTTAGCCAAAACTCAACGCGTGGCCCTCGACCCTATAAAAGCCAGAGACAAGAACAGCACGATAATGCCCCTCTGCCTCAGAAGTACTCTCGACTTAATTAAATTCATTTAGGAAACGCGCCAGAATCATAGGGTGAGTCTAAATAACTTTATTATTAAAACTTAGTGTGTCTTCGCCTGTGACATCTTGTCAATGCATCATTACTATGTTAGCACTTGTTTAATCTAAATATTACTTGTGTAAACTCCTGTAGATATGACTTTCTTTTATTTGCTTCTCAACTTTGCATGCGTGAATTTCTATGAATATTTCTCATTTATTGATGTTAACTATACTTTTAACAGTGAACATCCACCCTTCATTTTGTCCACTTACTTAATTGATTACTTTTCTTACTTGGATCTAGACTTCAGTCCTGGTTGCTTATTCATGTTGTATTTGTCTGGATTTTACATGTCTGGATTATTACCTTACATGCATACCTTACGTATGCATGCATATCTATGCACATAATCATATTTATCTTCGATGTACCCACTGGAATGATAACATATGCCCTTAGGCCCGAGTACCAGTCTCGCGTGCCTACTCAATCATTTCACACATGCACCCCATCCGACCCCCCCCCCCCCCCCCACGCTCCACGGGGCGCTTGGATCACTAGCGTCCACTGGCTTGTTTACTCCAGACTTATGAGGTCACAGCAGGGGCTGCAACCCTGTAAATGTTCCCCCTGTTTCCTTCCTCAGTTATGTCCCCACCTGTATACTTATATGTGCATGCTGAATTACTATTATTGTCATATTGCTTACTTCCTCAGTTATGCCCCCACTTGTATACTCATATGCGCATTTCGTATCACTATACTATTATATTATATGTTTTCGTAGCAAATGTTATTAGACTTAGAAGGATATCATTGTCACGTATCTTAGCCAGTCTGAGGGAGACGCTCCTACCACAGGAGGCACCCCTCGCCTATCATCCTGTATGGTTTAGTAATTTAGGCTCCTCTCACATCTCTTCTCACAGCCTCCTATACCAGGGTTGGCGTGTTTTGTTGTCTGACGACACAACCCAGCAACTCTCCACCCACTCCGGTCGAGAGTGAACCATCATCACCCTAGACCAGAACTGAAGGCATTCCAGACTGAAGCACCAATCCAGTCTTCAACTACCAGAGGGATCAGTCAGTCCATCGCGTGGCATCCTCTTCTTCATCAACTCAGCACCTGCCCACCTGCAGGACGTCTACTGACTGATAATCAGTGCACCCGAGACTCAACTCGTCCCGAGTCCACAATCACATACAGATAAGTGAGATCAGCCGATCTAGCAAACCATACTTGAGCCACACGAGCAAACATCCCAGTGATGATACTATATAAAGGCCCATCATAAACCTTAGATTATTTTGTACATTCCCCTTTTTACCATATTTGTAATTCTTAATATTATATTCTTTATTAAATACTTGTTTTATTGTTTAATACGCCTTGGTTCTTGCTTGTGCCTGTCAATGTGCCTATAACAACCATAACAATAGCATAATATTTACCACGTTGTGGTTCCAAGACTTAACCCCTAGAAGTCGCGGGCCATATCCCCATCGGAAAGTGCAATCGAACCGATTGGTGGACATATTCCACCACAGTAGTATTATATTAGAATATTAGATGGTATAAACAGACATACAGATATACACAACATCGAAGTAGCAGTGAATATACCAAGTTGACTGAACACAATGCGAGGTTCCTTATGTTCATGTAGTGCGGTTATTTTGGAGTTTTCTTTTAGACTCAACACTATCTTTCGATCCGCACATTAGTCAGCTCTGTAAGACTTTTATCTGCAGCGGCGCAGATTAGGCCAGATCAGACCATATTTAAGAACGGAGTACGCAAAAAAAAGCTAGCTGTGGCATTTATACTCTCCTGCCTTGACTACTTCAACGTCGAATTAGTAGGTACACCCGATGACAATATCACCAAGCTGCAACGAATTCAGAACAACGCCGCACGTAAAGTCCTTAGATAAAAAAGACGAGATTTTGCTACTACTCTTTTGCGCACACTCTATTGGTTTCCTTTGAAAGTGAAAATCAACTACAAGGTTGCCTCACTTTGTCATGAGTATTTATAGTAAAGAATATTGCCCTTGAACCTTAGCGAACTTATCCCTCCATATGTCACCCAGAGAGCTCTGCGCTCAATCGATTCAACGCTTCTAGTTTAATAATATTTATAAAACAATGAAAAAAAAAGTATCGTGTGACAGCCTTTATGGATTACATAATTTGTATATAGAGAATCACATGGCTAAATGGATGGTGCTAAAAGTGACTAATTGACCTTAATTTACGCGATATTAAGAAAAGAGTTGCACTCATGCTTTAGAAAAACCAATTTGAATGTTAATTAGATTAAATGGACTATAATTAGTATGTACACGTGCTAAAGCATAAAACTATCTCTGCGAAGAGATGTTCTATAATCTTAAAGTTGAATTCGAGTTTTAGATCTCGATCTCGATCTAAGAACAGAGAGATGAGTTACCTTTTGTAATCATGTCTAATGGACGAATGTGCGTAATTTGTGATATTTATTAAAGTACTTTTAAAGTGAAACCTGAGAGTAGACTATGTGCATTGTAGTTCTAGTTTCAATAGTCTTACGACACAATAATCTGGAAATACTTTTTAATATTATGCCAAAATTGAGAAGAAGAGAATTACATAAACACCACTTTCATTCACAAAATAGTGCGGATTGGG
>JADKLZ010005224.1:0-14010 GCA_021533235.1 Biomphalaria straminea | reverse complement strand
ATATATATATATATATATATATATATATATATATATATATTACTATTTTTATTACTGATATTAATATTTCCATACCCTTGACCCCCCCGGTTACTTCAAAAAAGATGATTAATCTAAAGGCTAATGTTTACATTAGTAAACTAAATATTTACACAAATTGCGTAATCATCAATTTATAAAACTCACCAGTCAACCTTATAGGGGTTGGTGATGGAAGGAAGCAATGAGCGGAGAATCATCTTTACCTCCCCTCCCCTAAATTCTATGATGTCTATATTATATATAATGACTCTTAATCAGGAGTCTTTTTTTTTCCCCAAACATTCCCATGATTGACTTTTTTTTTCTTTTTTTTTTTCTGAGCTTTTCTTTAGCTAGAATCGAAAATTTATTTTTTTTCAAAATTAAGGTCACTAAATAAAGAATGCCTTTCCTGGTGCCTAAATTTATCTTGATGTATATCCTTGACTATCAGTTGTGTTATTTGTTCGCAAGACAACTCCAGCCTTTTACGCACAAACACATGGAGGTCTTTTCATCTTTTATAGCAACTAGTCGACATATCGACTACACGCTAGACTTGATTAGCCCATAGACTATTAGACTAATCCCTATGAAGGCAAGGGGAATCTGATGTCATTAAACCATCTGTCTGTGCATCATTTGTCGTGGCGCCTTTATTGACCTCCACCTATCCCTTGGTCTGCTAGCCCGTTGGGGCACCACTCATGATCGGTCAACCTTCCTCCCCCATACCTCTCTGTCTTTTGTTTTGAATAGAATCTCTTTCAAAGACAGACACGTCCATCCTTTAATATTGTTTTCTAATTGATTTCTCTGTCTGCCTCTTCTCTTTTTACTGGTACTTTTCTCTGAAGGAAGGACTTTACATTACTTTGCAAGCACTGAGAACTTAGTGGTATTGTCATAATTTTGTTTTCAGTGGTCAGAATAAGGACTTCATTGACCTATTATAATGTCTTGAATTACTTCCCTTATTTCGGACCCATTGTAGTCTTGCCAATGTTCACACCATTTTAACGAGAAACTCGTGCGATACCGCTAATGGACACACGCGATGGCTGTGTAGAAGCATGGAGATACTTTTGGGCTGTACGACACGTTGCCGGGTTGGCTCACAGCCAACGGGAAATGGGTCAGGGAGGTCACGGTTGACTGCAGACGCTGGGTAGGCCTACTAGATTGATACACAATATGACGTAATTATCTTCCTTTTTGAAGTAACGCTTGTAATATATAAGAAAATAAGATGCGGGTAAGTAATAAGATTAATTTTATTTAGAATTTTATAATGGCAAGCGAGGAAGATTGTTTTTAAGTGTTATGGATCTAGATTTAGTCTAGAATCTAGACTTGGGAAGGGGGGTAATACTATTGATCTAATTGTTATTGCAATGTTAAAAATTTAGTTTTCGGTTTCTCATCACAGGGAAATATAAATCTATTCTAAAATATGAACTTTTTTCATTTTATTGTAGTAGCGGTATCGTATTATGATTGGGTTGGAACGATTCCATGTCTCTCGCAAATCAACACAAAATATGCAACGAGATCTCCAACCCTAACCTTGACCTTCATAAGGTCTCCACATGTACATCCATGTAGACAACTCTTGTTACCTGTCAAGTCTGAGGGTCAGTGACGTCGCTGGGGTTGGAGGGAGTTAGAATATCCAATCAGGAACAAGATAACAAGTTTATAATAAATGTCTGAAAAACATAGATTAAGAAAAAAAAATATTCGGCATATAATTTAAATTATGGCTGTGTGTACCAATCAATTGTTGTAAGTAAATAATAAAATAAGGGAGAGATAACATATTGGCTATCATTGAGTAGTTCCTCAAATTAAGTTTACAAAAATAGTGGACGGGTGGGTGCACTACGAGCTACCCCCCCTCAGCTCCATTTTGTTTTAACAGCTCTAACAACTGGAAAGAGGAATTAGTACCTGTGTGGTAAGCACTTGGCCTTCAAGGGTTCTCAAGCAAGAATTTCTGAAGACTGGTATGTTTAATTTCGTGATAATTATGACGCATCTGTCAACATAACTCTAATGGGTACCTGGCGGGGCGGGGTCCAGACCTTGGACTTTTATTGTTATGCTGGCTACGTGGTATTATCGTTAAAGGGAAACTCTCATGGTTTTGACAATTTTTGATATGATATGTGTTTTGATTTACAGATAATGAATATATTATTCTTTTTTTTTTATTTGCAAGAATAACTTAGTAATTGATGTTTTTCTGACATAATTTTTCTGCGCATCCAAAACGGTCAGATTTTCACGGAATTTCTGTGTGACGTCACAATGGTGCTCTCAAATCTTAGGCTATATAGACATCTAGATCTACTAATCCGAGTAGGCCTACCGGTACTTGTCTTCCGCGAATTTATTTTAAAACAAGCTCCCGATGTAGATCTAGTCTAGATCTAAAATATGTATTATAGACTCTAGGCATTTTTTTTTCTTTTATTAGATCTAGAATTAACCCCAACTCCGAATACCAAATCATTAAT
Organism: Biomphalaria straminea; assembly: GCA_021533235.1. Classification (NCBI taxonomy): domain Eukaryota; kingdom Metazoa; phylum Mollusca; class Gastropoda; family Planorbidae; genus Biomphalaria; species Biomphalaria straminea. Next base: position 11,470 of record JADKLZ010005224.1, on the reverse strand, counting down.
GAAAAACAGTAACCTTTAAAAGTAATATTAATACGTATACATTAAATATACTGTTAATTTAGTCTGCAAAGGAAAAAAAAGTGTTGAGGTTGTATGAGAAGTGGTCGTCTCCTTTCCATCAAGACTAAAACTGAAAGATTTAAAAACTCCTTTGTCCCACTTTCGGTCAGAGTGTTACGAGGTCAGCTGTCGTCATCGAGAAGTAGGCCTACATAGAAGTCAAATCCATGAAGCGCTGGTTGTGAATGTGTATGTGTGTTCTTATGTGAATGTTCGAATTTTTCATCAATATTGTTTTTGTACAGTAGTTATGTTGATCTTGTGCAGAGCAGATTTTCGTTCTACGAAATATCATAGAACAAAGTCTTGAGTACCAACAACGGCTAGCGATCAGTTTCGTAGACTTTAAGAAAGCATTTGATAGTGTCCACCGAGAATCACTATGGAAAATAGCTAGAGAATACGGCATCCCAGAAAAATTTGTCCAGATCCTACGACACCTATACAGTCAGTCTAGTTGCTGCATTAAAACAGAAGGAGGAACCACAGAGTTTTTTAGCATCGAGACAGGTGTGAGACAGGGGTGCATCTTATCTCCCTTCCTTTTCCTTCTAGCCATCGACTACATAATGAGGAAAGCAATGAACCAGACTGCCTTTGGTATTCCATGGTGTGAACAAAACCGAATGACGGACTTGGACTTCGCCGATGACGTTGCACTACTCGGGGCGACAAATAAAAGTATACAAGAAATGACTGAGAGCCTAGATAGAGAGGCACCCAAAATTGGCCTCCGCATAAACTTGGATAAGACAAAAATTTTGCGAGTGGGATATAAGGCAAAGGGTGCCCCTGTCAGACTTGGCGAGTCAACGCTTGAAGAGTTGGACAAGTTCACTTACCTTGGCAGCATCATAACAAATGATGGGGATGCATACCATGATGTAGTGTGCCGAATAGGAAAGGCAGGGAGCATTTTCCAAAGGCTGCAGCCTATTTGGACAAGCCAAGCCATTGGACTCGAGACAAAAATACACCTTCTCAACACAATTGTCATTCCAACTGCAACATATGCATGTGAGACATGGAAGTCATCTGTCAAAATTGAGAAGAGACTAAATGTGGCTCAACAAAAATGGCTGAGACGGATTCTGAGAGTCAGTTACACAGATCGGGTCTCAAACAAGGAAATCCTATGCCGAACTGGGAGTCGAACACTCAGTGAGGTTGTGACAGAACGTCGCATGAGGTTTGCGGGACATGTTCTACGACAAAATGAACTACGCATACCAAGAATTGCGATGACATGGAGGCCAATACGAGGAAAACGCAAACAGGGACGTCCTCGTATAACTTGGCGTCATACCTTCATGGAGGACCTCAAAACAGTGGACACCAGATGGGAGGAGGCTTCAGACATTGCCAATGACAGATCATTATGGAGACAGCTTGCCGCCCAATGCGCCGAACGGCGCGGGAGGACCTAAGTCTAAGTCTAAGTAAGTTATGTTGAGGTTGTCAATTGTAAAGAAACGTAATTTCTATTAGATTGGATCAAATTATCTTATTTTATCTTATTTGGTACTGTAACCTAGCCTATGTATTGAACCAGTTGATGTATAATAGATCTACTTGTACAGCTATTTCGGCCAATAGGCTCCGAGAAACTTTGACGATGACGCATTATTTTCCCCCCAATAGGCTATTGTGAATAGACATCGTGCAGCTTTGGGAAAACCCCGTGTCACCATATATAAAAAACAACAACAAAAAAAAAATTAACAACTTAGGAGTATTTTTTTAATTATTTTTTTAAACCTGTGGTATAGCCCTTCCGTATAAGTCGGGTCTTGGGATGTGTATGGAAGTATATAAGTATAAGGCGGAGATACTGTATTGTTATTGTTACAGCGTGAGAGACGGATGAGCCCGTTAGCGTGATATATATATATATATGAGTTTACGGTACATATAGTATATCCTTACGGCTAAGGGCCCCGCGCATGACGCTCGCCCAGGGCCCAGCAGCGCTCTGATACGGACGCCCTTGTTTATAAACAAAGACCGATTTTAAATCAACGTGGAGACTAGATCTAGCCGTGAAGCGTAAGAATAAATGCGATCTAGATCTATAGAGAGTTTATCGGTGATATAGGTATAGATCTAACTTAGCCAGGTTCAGTTGTGACGTCACGTCTTTAAAAACTATAACCATCTCGCAGAACCCCGTTTTTTAGGAGGCGTGGCAAATTTACTGTCTAATTTATTAAATATAAAATTTTCTAAGCATTTAAATAAAAAATGATATAATGTTTACTATTACAACTTTTTACGCAGAATTTAAATATGTCAATAACTAAAATTTGAAAAACTATGAGAGTTTCCCTTTAAGCGTCGGCTATTAAATAGACAGGGTCGGATTAAATATGTGGAGGTTCCGAGGCACAGGATTTTGTTCAGGCTTTAAAAAGATTTACTTTAGAATATTATGAATAACAATTCCGGTACTTATATCCAAAAGGATGGCATATTTTAGTAAAAAGTAAGTGTAGGCTTACTTTTACATTTAATCTCATTTTAACTCTCTATCTCCTAACTGACGATATCAACGTTGATTCCACCTGAATCTTGTGAATATTACGGAGAGAAAGAGTTAAGAATAATATTTGCAATGCATATTTTAGTTTTAAAAAGTGTAGGTCGATAGTCTTGAGTCTGTGGACGTTAACGCTTTTGGTAGTCGCACTGACGTCGGAACTATATGTACATGTTATTATTTAATACTTATGGGCATGTAAGAAGCGGGCACTTTTTTAATCATGACAGTTGCCTACATGTAAGAAGCGGGCACTTCTTAGTCACGACAGTTGCCTACATGTAAGAAGCGGGCACTTCTTAGTCACGACAGTTGCCTACATGTAAGAAGCGGGCACTTCTTAATCATGACAGTTGCCTACATGTAAGAAGTGGGCACTTCTTAATCACGACAGTTGCCTGCATGTAAGAAGCGGGCACTTCTTAATCACGACAATGTTGCCTGCATGTAAGAAGCGGGCACTTCTTAATCACGACAGTTGCCTGCATGTAAGAAGCGGGCACTTCTTAATCACGGCAATGTTGCCTACAGACGTAAGATTAAAAGTGTATGTGGTCAAAATGCGAATAAAATGTTTGACAAAAAATATAATTCTGTTATATTTTTTTATGGAGGCTGTATACCGGCCTTATTTCCCTTAAATCCAGCCCTGAAAATAGATGGCCTTTACATCATCTGACCTGTAAATGGTGAGGTCTGAAAGGATACTTTTTTTGTTATTCTAAGTTTTTTAAAAAAAGTATTATATCGATGTTCTATCATCGTATGACGTTTTCTCCCTTTATTTTCTCCATTACTACAACATGTAGTTAATTGTAGTTGATACAAGTTAAGACCTGACCGTGAATTTTGTGAGATCCAGCTAGGCGTCCACAATCTCGGGGACTTAAAAAACAGTCGTGCAGACCGACCATTTGTCTCTACTTCGTATGTGTTGACCCGCACCTTCATTGTTACCCACACGCAAACGAAGAGATGGGGCGAGTCTGGATACGTAGCTGTTTATTAACAGCACATCAATCTCTGGTTAGGTGTGTTGTAGCATCGAGCAGTAAGAAAAGGTTACATCATAAGAGATCACGAGCTGCTTGCTTCATAGTAACTTCATACATTCTTATCTCTTTGCCTTTGATTCCGAAGATTATGTGACTAAGGATGAATGGCGCATTTAACGTGACCAAGCAGACCCCGTTGCGACCTGCATATTATGCCACAACTTGTGCGCCTGTCTTATCTGATGAATTAGAGACTTTACTTATAAAGAAAATATAAATACGGCCTGACAGAATATAGTTATGCTAGCTAATTAGTGATTTAGTATCTGCCCTGGTGTGGCAAGATATGTAGGTCACAGCTGGGGCTACGCAGCCACGGGAGATACTGTAGAGAGAGAGAGACAGACAGTAAGAGAGAGAGGGAGCGAGAGAGAGAGAGAGGGAGGAGGGAGTGAGAGGGAGAGAGAGAGTCTATGATGCAGATATTATATATCTTATAACTTATACAATACAGACGTTACTTCAAAAAAGATGATTACGTCCTACGTGTCATGCATTCAGTCATGCATATTAACCAATGACTTAAATTCTGCAAAGTCACTGGTTTTCCTGGCTAGCTCAGGCAACCCATTCCATGCTCTAATAGCGTTTGGGTAGAAGGATCTTTTGTAGGCTACAAATTTGTCCTAGCATATGGGACGAAGAATGTGCTTATTTCTTTGTGTCTTTCTGAGTATTTTATTAAATTTTGTTTTGAATTTGAAGATTATGGTTCAGTGTTTTGTGTATAATTGATACTTTTCTTTTGAGTCTTCTATCCTGAAGGCTTTCTAAATTTAGTGATTTTACTAAAGGTGTTACTCTAGTCAAATGTGAATATTGATTTGTTATGAATCTCACTGTTCTATTTTGTGTCTGTTCTAGTTTCTTAATGTTTTCTTGAGTTGAGGGGTCCCAAACAGAGGATGCATATTCTATTATTGGCCTAACCAAGGTTAAATAACATTTTAGTTTTATGTTCTTATTTGATTTATAGAAATTTCTTTTAATAAACCCTAATGCTTTGTTTGATTTTTTTTTTATTGCTTCATCAATATGGGGATTCCATGACAGTTTTTCATTTATTATAACACCTAGGTATTTTGCGTTTTTAGTCTGTGTTGCTGGTTTACCATGAATAAGATAAGTGGAATTAATTTGTTTAAGTTTTTTTTTTTGTTACTCATAATAACTGACATTTTGCTGGGTGCAAAGTCATGCTCAAATTTGATTCCCATCTTTGTAATTCTGTCCTATGACAAAGTTCGTTGGTTATAGAGCGAAACATTTTAAGCTTCAATGTTTACCGAATTTAAAAAAAAAATCTTCATTATTTACTCATCACTGTAAATGACATTTTTAAAGAATATTACGAACATGTAATGCTAATGAAAAAAAAAAATTAACAGCGGCATAAACATAGTCAATATTTGATGGAATGATTATTTACGATGGGAGGCTATTTACGAGGATGACTGCCTGGTCGTGCGGTATGCGCGCTGGACTGTCGTTCGCACTTCTCGATTGTCCCGGGTTCAAACCTTGCCCGCTCCCGTAGTCCTGGTGAAGGTTTGGACTAGGAAGTAAAATATCTTAAACACTGAAGGAACATCCGAAACATGTAAAATATTGAACAAACAAGCATAATAATTGAGTGACAAAGACATCCCGGTACTCTGCGTACGGTACGTCATATTTATTACTGTAATCTAACCATCGAATATGTCGGCACGTCTGGGTAGCGTGGTCGCGGAGGAACTCTGCTACTGTCGCCTCAGCGTGGCGCCTTCGTGGAAACGACCATGTTTAAGGAAATGGATGGGCCAAGAACGGTAGCGCATATAGCCCTCGGCGGGCTTCCACAGACACGGTGGAGACACTGTTCATTGCACGTGGTAGGGATGCAACTAAAGGCTCGCCAATAAGTCCAAAACCCCAAGTGATTCATTCCCTAACGGGGGCCATACGCTCTGTGATGCGCCTTCGCTGGGACATCATAGGTATAAGAGGGGCCCCCACGCGGCTCGGCCTCCGGCCTCGTACAGGAGGAGGGAACCTGTGCGGGGCTCAAGGGGGCAGGGTGCAGCGACATACCGGGTGTGATAGATTTGCACTTCGGATAAGGTGGGAACTCTGACAGAGTGGTTGGCGAAGAGCCGGCCTCTCATCCTGGCCACGGGTAAAATCCTTCCCTTCGTCCCGAATGGACATCAGTAATCGGGTAGCGTGGTCGAGAGGCTATATTATAAGTACGCTTGAACTTGGCTTGGCTACCTACGAAGGGGGCTCGAGGTTCGACACCCAACTCAAGCAGAGTTGTGTTTACTGAGCGCCTACAAGCATAAAATTAGCGGCAAACATAAATTCAACATTCCTTTGCAAGATAAAGCGGCTTCATCATCAGAGCGCATCACTCAGCAAAATATTGGACCTAGCCCTGCTGGAATCTCCAGCGTACACCTTTAAGGTAGATCTCGTTCCTAGTTGAAAGGGGCAATAAAAGGTACAATAACACAAACAGCAAATACTGAACAATCATCTATCGGTAGCCAAGGACGCTAAGAGATGACGTAAACATAGTCTTTGACAGGAAAAGACACTCGGATGTGCCGCGTAATGCGCTGATAATAAAACAATGCAAATTAAACCCTAGCCGGCCAAGTCCCGATAATGTCATTGCTAAATATGTTTTGGGGCTCTGTATAATAATAATAATAATAATAGTAATTTTATTTATAAGCGCTGTTAAGAAAAAAAAATGTAGACTCAAGGCGTTGTGATAACATTAGGCCTACAAACATAAACACGAGGGCTAATATGACAAACTAATTTTTAAAAAGTTTTAAACTGATGGGTCTTAAAATGTTCTTCTTGAGTGTAGTCTACTAGGTTGTCTGTCTGAGATCAATGGGGAGTGAGTCCCAAACATTTGGGCCATGCACAGAAAAATCCCGCAAACCGTAGTTGTGTTGCTTATAGGTAAATCCAGTCAGGGGCGGACTGGATGTTAAAATCGGCCCTGGCATTTCTATACTATCAGGCCCATAAATTGCATATCATATGATGGGCATCCAATCATAGACATGCCTGACCTCAAAATCATTACGTTAAGTTTTGAGTATCAACAACTGTGTATGTGAATACGGTGTATTTATTAAAAAGATAGACCTTATGTTGCTTTTTTAATCGCTAAGTGTGTGGGCCATAAAAAAGATAAAGCCTACTAGTAGCACTGTCCACGGATGTAGGCAATTACATCATTTCGGAAAATTGGTTACATCAAATTAGTATTACACCGTAGAGAGATTTCTTTTAAACACGACGCTCAGAAGAGAGAATATTATAAAACAGTTAACAATTGAATACAAAGTGACATCAATGCGGCCTTTTCGGTGGCCCTACCGGTCCATTTAGGTACCGGCCCACCGGGCATTTGCCCAAATGCCCATATAGCCAGTCCGCCCCTGAATCCAGTCCTAGTATGATATTTGATGTAGGCCCCCAGCCTAAGACAAAGGTACCGGATGTCTTCTCAGTCACGTGGGTGTGTTGTTTACATTAATGACCTCATTGATTTCATTGTAATTTAAAAATAGTCTAGATCTAGACATCCTTAACTTAACTGTGTTACAATAATTCACTTATATTTATGATTATTTAGTAGGTCAACTAGATCTAGGCTAGCACTAAATCTAGATCTACATCTTATCATAGGAAGATATTGCCATTATTCAAATTATTGCCATGCATAGGACCAGTCACGTGACTTTTTATAAAGTAGGTCAGAGATTCGGGACTACCTCATTATTTCAATATAGCTTTCAGGGTTACAAACTCTGATCTAACTTCAATTTTGTATTGTTTATATTTTCTATCTTTTGGATGACGAGTGTGCCGATCACAGGTTATAGCAGATTGTGTGTATGTGTGTTGAGAGGTCACGGGTCACCGTACAGCTAGGCATAGGTCTATGGGGTCATTCGTAAATGACGTCACGCTCTAAGAGGGGAGGCTAGGGTTTGAGAAAATGTGACAAGGGGGGGGAGGGGGTAGCGATTTTGTGATGTCACAAATTTAAAATTCAGAAAAAAAAATTTTTTTTTAATCTTCAAAATTTTTAGGTGCTCATTTCAACATGAACTGCTCTGGTAGTTTTATTCTCAAATAAAAAGCATTGAAGATATTGAGATATTTCAGTCTTGTTTCAGGAGTTCAACTGAAAACATCATGCTGGCACTGCCGACTGAGAATTTCACGCAGGTGAGGAGAGTGTTAAATAGATAGATGAAGATCTTATTGAAAACAATTTAATTTTCGAGTCAGCTCCTCAAGCAGAAGAAGAAAATCTTCCCGTGTATACATACTATCGATATATGATATTACGTCATTGTTTGTTGTCAATGTTATTGAGTGAAAGCAAAAGATTGAGCGGAAATAAAATAGTTCTCTACGTCTACCTTGATAATGACAGTCTCGTTATTATTTATTGTTGTTACTAATGTCTACAGTACGTTAAATTAATGTTACTATTAATCTGTGACAACAGAACAAATGCGAGCACATGAAACCTCTTTGGGAAAAAAATTGACGAGAAATAGGCCTAAATAATTAGACATTTTTAAAAAAAAATTTTGTGACGTGACGCAGAGGGGGGGGGGGGGGTGAAATTTTGACAAAAGGGGAGCGGTTTTAAAAAAGGTAATTTTTGCGGGCCTCATCTTCCACCCCCCCCCCCCCCCCCATCTAGTTCCGGATGTAACCAATCCGCATGTCCCAGATAAACTGACCAATCCCTTCGTTTTTTAGATCTAATCTCGATCAAGTTTTGAAACAGATGCCCATTGGTCACTGGCGGTCGAAGTGCTTAAGTGTGTTGCCAGAATTCAAATGAGATGCGCCTATCTATTCATCTATCTCGTTGTCCTTTGTGTCTCATCTTCTTTGGCAGGTCTGTTTAAAGTGTCTTCCAACTAGATCTAGATCGAATATTATCTTATTATGATTATCTAGTCAATATTTATTTGCTTTGGCATCTAACTCTGTATCAGTATGGTAATCTGTCACACTTTTAATATAAATATAATTAGATCTATATTATATTAATTATATAGACTAATTTAACTAATTAGATATAGATCTAGATCTATAAGTATAACTTCATTTCAAGTCTTGATAATATAATATATTATTATTATTATATATATATTATCAGTTACCCATCGCTATAATGATGTTCTCTGCGAAGAAAAAAAAATTAAGCTCTTAGTCATGATTGAGCTTCATTTAACATCAGCATAAACAACTTTAATTTTAAAAGAATATTTTTAGGACTTGATCCTGTGGTATAAAAATCTATTTTCTTTGTAATGTCTCTGTATAAAAAACTAGCCAAGAAATCTTATCTAGAGTTACAGTTTAGACTTACTTTAGACTTAGATTTGATCAGTGATCACTCATTGAATTGAATGAACTCCATTAGACGATTAGATCTATACTATAGAATCTAGTAATGAATGTTATTGACATTTTATTAATCTAGTCATCTAGATTTGCCTATAAACACTAGATTTACTTAGTATTATATATTAAAAGTTACATAATTTAATTGAAATTCATAGATCTAGATAGATTGTGCCTTGTGGATAACAACTTAGCCATTCCCATGGTGCATGGTCTCATCTCATTTTTTATTCTTTTAAAATCAATTTTTAATGTAGTATAGAATAGATCTATACTTTTCTAGATAATATTAGATTGATCTAAATCTAGACTACTCTTACTATGCTATGATTGATATCTCTACATTATTAGAATCTATTTGATCTAAATATAGATCTATTTTATTCTATTAATAATTAAGATTCTAGATCTAGACTGTCTAGACTAGATTGATTATGAAAATTATGAAAGAATTAGAGGCTTAGATCTATAAATAGAAATAGCTGTCAGCACAAAATCACAAATGAACCCCTTATCAGAAATGTAATCCTTTGAAGGCTTTATTACTATTTGAATAATCAGCTCGTGCTTAAACCAGTTCAGAGTTGGACATTATGCCAAACTTGGAAATTAAAAAAAAAATTCCTTGTTAGGCTTGTTGACTTTGTAGATTAGATCTAGTCAGTAGTCTAGCTAGATCTTGTGTAACTTACACCATTCTAGATCTATACTAAATCAGGGTCGTCGAACAACCTAAGGCAAGTCGCGACCATTTTCAACTTTGAATTGTTATAGCTTCGTAATGATCAGACCTATGAAAAAACTGATAGTGTCAATGGATTCCTCGTCCTTCTTTCAATAAAAATAGATACAACGTATTGTATCACTACGTCATGTTAAAATTAAAAATAAGGTCAAAGAGGTGTAGGGTCGGTATCGTCGCGCGTAAAGAAAACCGAACAATTTTCCTCCGTGTCAGGAAAACCGAAAACTGTGTAAGGGTCAACGGAAACCTCCACAAAATATCATTTTAAATATATTTTAATCCTTAATTTAAGATCTAATATATAAATCATTTACACCTGCAGTAAGAACACACGTCTTTTTCAGGTTTCCCACACTTGGTATCTCCATTCTAGGTTTGTAAGGGAGTCACACCAAGGCTTAGTGAAAATGGGGGGGAGGGGGTTATATAGGTCAAGTGCCCTATCTAACAAGCATGCTCAGTGACTATAAGCAGTACAAATGAGGTCACACATTGGCAACATCTGTAATCTTCTCCTCCCTCTCTACTCCTCCCTCCCTCCCCCTCTCCAGTGTTCTGGCATGCTTAGTGGACAGGGGGAGGGGTTACATGAGTAAGTTGTCTTCATGTAACTGGCCTGACACCAGATACCAAGTCCACTCCTCCCTCCCCTCTCTTTTTTTTAATAAAGCACCTTCATTCATCTAGCATGCTCAGTAAACTTGAAGGGAAGGGGGTTGGGAGGGGGGATAGGATTTCTCCATTCTTGGCTTGTAAATGATGTCACACCAAGGTCATTGGACACTAGTTTTACCTGTAGCTTGTTACCACTAAGTGAAGATTTAATAAATACCTCAGATAATGTAATTGGCATCTTACAACTTTTATAACTAATCTAGATTACTTTAATCTAGTCTACATCCAGATTATCTTAAACTACAATACATTAGGTGCAATTTTATCACTAGAAAAGTTATGTTGTTCGGATAGCTTGCAAGACTAACATCCATCATGTACGACAGACACCCCCCTTTAAAAAAAATTTGGCTCAATTGACAACATATTTAATAAATCACAAGTGTTTCCTCATCTATTTAGAAGCCAAAAATATAAGTCTCGTTGAGATGATGCATCATCAGATTTAAAAATAGCCTTAATCCCATGACCCCTCCCCTTGTTTACCAAGAGGGCAAATTTTTTTTTTTTCGTATCTGTCTACTTTGACCTGAGGATGAACTTTGCCTCATCAAGGAAAAGGAAGCACCACATGTCAAAATTGGTATAAAATGGTGCCTGCGCAGTAGCAATATAGCTATTCCGGTATAAACATTAAAATAAAGGAGTTATTTTGATAATAAGTGGAGTGCACGGATAGCTTTACAAAACATCGCTGTCTGTTGACCCTGTTTTACTCTAGATGTAGATCACTAGATCTTAATGATAAATGTGTAAACAAAAAAAAAAAGATACTTTAAAGCTTAACTTTTTTTTGAAAAGAAAATGCTGCCTTAATAACATAACTGTCATAACTGGTTACTTAAATTTTAGGTCTTAAGTCTAAGTTGTTTATTTGTATCGAAATATACATTGACAACTTTGTGAAATATTGCAGGCCTACACATCCATAACATTTGTATTAAAGATGGTGTCACTCAT
>JADKLZ010005218.1:3427-14154 GCA_021533235.1 Biomphalaria straminea | reverse complement strand
ATACAAACATACCTTGAAATACACGCTAAAAGCAACACACACTTACATACGCCCGCTCAATTTTAAGTCGAGGAAAGGAAAGTATATTGATTCTTGCTAAATTCGGATATTGACTTTTAATTTTCTACTTCGAGCACATCGATGCGTGTATTGGACAGCTAATGATACTTGCGTGTACTTGGGTGTATGAAGTCACTGTTATGTAAAAAGTATGTATGAAGGAAGTTTGTCTAATTAGAAAACAAGAATGTCATAAAAATACTTTAAAAAAATAACAACAACAACAAAAAAAGCTTTTATGATGTATAATTCAAGACTCCCCAAGCCAGCATACTAACCACTCTGCTAGTGATATCCTATACTATTAAGCGAGCAATTCTTATATATATATATCTTCTATATCGAAAACGGCTCTAACGATTTTCTTTAAAATTTCAACGTATCTGCATGTTAGTGAGAAAAAAATAATTCTCAACTCATTGGCCACATCGGGAAAACTCGAGTTCGACCGTTATTTCGATATGAAAATGTCTCAATGTTGTAAAATTAATTTTGGTTAGAATAATTTATGAATGAAAGTTTTCCATGACGTAAACGGGAAAACCGCTGCTTACGTCACTAGTCACTAGGCTTACCGTAGTACACTAGAATATTTTTTTTGCAAACAAGAACGCGTTTAGAGATATGAATGAAGGGATGTGTAAAACTAAAAGCAGACCATGCATGGGCTGTAGCACCACTGGGATGGATGGATGAACTTCTTATTGTCCGACAGTCAGGCTGGGCAGGGCATTTATTTAACCAAGCAAGGCTCGGCCACCTGATATTGATTATGAAAGTAGAAGATTGTATAGTTACTTTGTGTTTGACTGTTTGTTTCAAAGCGGCGACCTATAATGGGGACTGATTCAGCTTATACCACCACATCAGTCCAGGACAATTTCTTTCCCTTGTTGGAGATACCAAACAACATAGTTAATGACCAACAGTTTAGTAACTAATTGGTGAATATTTGTATTCATTCTTGTGTTGTAAGGTCAAAGAAATATTCATGGAAAATTTGAGCTTGATCCGAGATTGAGTATGGGAGAAATAAAGTGTACAAACTTTTTACAAGACAGAATCCCATTCTTCATTGAGATTTGGTTCGGAAGCCCATAACATTACCGCTCAGCCTTTGTTCCATCAAGCTCATTATGACATTCTAAAAAAATTCATCACAATTTGAGCGCAAGATTTTAAGATTAATCAGCAGAGATTTTGTGTTCTCTCTCCGTTTGTCCCAAACACGGCTCAATCATCAGGTTTCTAATTATAGCCTGTCAGATATTCACCAATACTTTGAACATTGTACCAGATATCCACAATTATATCCGATATACACCAATATTTCTAACATTATACTATATATTTATACCAATATGTCTAAAATATATTAGATATCCCACAAATACCTCTAAAATTAGACCATATATGAGTGATATATCCACCAATACTTCTAACATTATACTAGATATCTCCCAAATTCTTCTAACCCTAACATCGTAATGAAAATCGGGTTCTTACAAAATCTTTTCATAAACTTTTACATTTGTACGATTCAAAATCATAAATAGATCAAAGAAAACAACGGAGATAACAAAGCTAACAAAAAAACACCAAACAAACAAAAAATTACACCCATAATCGAGTGAGAATAGCTAGACTTGACCCCCCCCCCCCGATCAAAACAGTAAACATTTTTATTTTTGTATTCATTTCCTTTGGATACACTAGCTGCGTGGAGAAAAAAAAAAGGGGGGGGGGATTGCTATGTGTGCAACATTGTTCTGACCCAGACATTCATCTCATTTCTAGGAGATGATCCATATTCGTATCGCGACTGAAAGAGACCATAAACTCCCCTCCCCCCCAACAAGACAATTTCGTCTTCCGGCAGGTTTGAGCTTGTTCTCTGAAGGTAGTCCCATCACGATGAAGGGAGAAATGTAAAAATAAAATTCTACATTTGATGACCAATCAATGTGTGAAGCAGACAAAGTCTTAGTTGTAGTAGGAGTCAGCCGTATTGAAATTAATCGCTGGTAATGTTTATACAAAGCTGATATCAACTCTGTCTGTCTGTCTGTCTGTTTGGTAAAAAATGTGCACACGTTATTTCTCACACACCCATTCTCGAATCAATCTGAAAATTCGCACAAATATTCATTGACTTGGACAAGACACGAATCAATAAAAAAAAGCAAAGAATTATACAATTAATTACTGGTCATTCATTATTCTGTTTAATGACAACAAGGGAAAATAGTATTTCAGTAGTCACAGATACGGCTAAATTTGTTTGGATGTAGTCCCCTTTTAAAATTGTTAACGCTATTTCTCCCTTACACATTCTCCGATCAAGTTGATACTTTAAACTTTAAACAATTATTTATTGTATGTAGTAAAACATAAATCAATAAACAAAAATAATTATTTAATGAATTGCTTATCGGCAATAAATTATTTTGTTCAATATCGAAAAGTGAGAAATAATTTATACATTTTTGATAGATATAGTTTTAAGAACGGAGTTCTGTTAATGTTACATTTTTTTTATTGTTATTCCCCTTTAGATAAGCTTTGTTTTTTTTTTAGAAAGGATTTAAAAAAAAATATTTTTTTGTTTCCTTTGTTTCAAGCTACCTCTCCCCCTCTCCACATCAACTATTACAGCGGTTCTCAACCTTTTAAGCTCGGTGAACCCTTTTTACGATCCCTCATTGTGTCGCTACCCCATTCTCCACCGTACACATACGCAGCAATAAAAGAAGAGACAAAAATCAATCCATTTTTTTTCGATGGTCTTAGGCGACCCCTTGCATATCGTCAATTGACCCCCAAGGGGGTCAGGACCCAGAGGTTGAAAACCCCTGATGTATTCTATTTGTTTTAGTCAGCCTCTGCTTTTTCATGTCTCCTGTCTCTCATTTATTTCGATCCCATTATTTTTTTCTTACTCTCCAAATATCGCAAGCTATATCAGGGCCGGCAAAGTAAACTTGGTGGCCCCAAATAAAATAGCAAAAAAAAAAATAAAAATAAAATAAAACTACGCCAGTCTATCAAATTTTGTCTAACAAGTAGATTTAAACATTGATGAACTACTACTAAAAGTAGTAGTGACTAGGCTAGTGGACCTAGATCACTAGTGCTTTGCTATATTTGAGATTTGACACAAATTTTCGCGGTGTTTTTAATACTGTGCGATGCGCCGATTAATCGGAGGCACTAGACAGCTGCCTAGGATGCCTTGCCTAAGACCGTCCTGTCCTACATAGTATTTTCGTTAAATAATAATTGGTCTTCTTCAACTTTTCAACTCAAAATCGGCCCTCGAAGTGGTCCACCCAGGCAGGTAAAATACAGGTTTCAATATTTTCAGAAAGAACATCAGAATTAAATTCTATCAAAGACAAATGTCAGAAAAGAATGGAGAAAAAAGGTTGACAGATCTTGTGTGGTGCCCCGGCAGACCAAACGATAAATAAAAGTGAATGTGAAGTTAGATGTGAACCTGGACTTAGTTGTATACATTTTCCTCCCTCCCCCCATAGAAAATAGTTGTAATAATTTTGACTATTTCATAAACGCATATTGCGAACTATGGCTAAGTAGTCTGTGGTATGACTTTGTAGTGACTGTCGTTTCTATGGTCCAGGGTTCAAAGTCTTCGCCCCCGCAATCTATTGTTACCGGTTTGGGATAGGTTCAGTGGCGTAGCATCCATGGCGCGAAGGGGTTCAATGAACCCGGGCCCACGACCATTAGGGGCCCACAGTCTGTGGAGTAGCAAAAATTGCGCAAAGTGGTTCATTGCACTTGGGCCCATGACTTTTGACTAGTTTGGGCCCACGTGAGAACTTAGGATGACACTAATTCACGAATTAAAATTTCGAAACAGATGTTAATTATTCAATTTTCTAAAAGCTCAATCTGTTTCTTTTATTTTCTGTATTTCTAATGTGTAATAATGACTCTTTATTAGTTGTCTCTTGAAATAACCTTCTACTATGTGAAGTTAGGGGAAAAAGTAATTCAATATAATTGAATCTAATACTTTTGAATCCGAGTCAATGACGTATACTTTTTGAAATAGTGTTAAACACTCATTTATGACATCAGCGTCCTCGGAAATCTTCCTCACATTGTTTTGTTATCTTTATATTGTGTAACAAAATGTTTCAAGTGATCATTAGAAAAGGAGATGAAGTCTACACTCTACAGGGAAACAAAAAATTTTGCACGCAAACAAAACACCAGAGTTGAATGAATATGTTCTGTTAAATGAATGGCGAAACCAAATTGGGGAGCAGGTTATAAAAAAGATCTAAAAACTAGAGAGATGTCCAAGTTATAATGGAATAGTGCCTTTCTCTGACCAATGCTTAGCGTTTTTTGAAGTTCTTAGAGAAAGTTAACATCATTAGGCCTATAGTTTTACAAAAACATGATCATGGAATGGTGTCTTTCTGAGATGAATGCCTGGGCATTAGCCGTGGTCGGAACGATGTCGCCCACACAGCAGCTCCCCCTCCCCTCCAGACAGCTGGAGATATGTAGGCCTATATGGAACTCTGACCAATGCTTAGTATTTAGTTTATAGTTCTTAAAGAAATGTTACATCTTTATATTTATAAAAAATTCATGACTAGTCTTTATTTTATTTAAAATTGCTATGAATATTGAAATTTTACAAGGAAAACAAAGCATTGCAGATTTAAAACGAGATAATAGACCTGTTGGGCCATTTTTACCGAGGTCCGCACCATTTTTCTCTTTCATTGTTGAAAGCACTCAAGACATTAAAATTTGATCAAATTAGAATGATTTAAAAAATGTTGTGTGATCTCAATGACGGAATAGCCATACAAAAATAGCAATATATTTTTTTCTAAATTTTCATTTTTGTGAGAACCAGATGTCCGCAGAATTGGTGGGACAAATGATCCAACTAATGAATAATCTCAATTTATCCTAAACTTTAACTGCGAATCAAAGCAATGATGGTGCTTCCAATGTAAATGGATTGTAGGACCTACAATGATCTTCGAGTATTGCTTCATTAAAATGCTCACGCATTATGTTCACTATCTTAACTACGACTTAAACTTGGTCTTAAATAATTTCGTCAGCTGTGCTTAAGACATTGCAGATTTCAAGGACTTGGTATGTGTTTTTTGCTCACAGCATCTCAAGATAGGCGCGTCTTGAATCCAATAGGAAGAGCATAGTATATAATACACGTGTTTTTTAAGGGATAATGTTCTAACAACAATGAGATTAAAATATTTTGATGTACCAAAGCAGTTTATGTTTCTCAAAGAATAAAACCGCATGAAAGCTGCAGCACTTAGAAGAAAATTAGAATTATTCGATAACATTGTTCTGCTTATTGTCCAACACAAAATTGTAAGCGCAGTCAGCGTTGCGTTGTGAATGTTTAGAAATGAGAAGCAAGATCTAAAAAAAGCAGAAAGTATTAGAATGACTTTTGGTTACATACTCATACATTCAGATTACAAAAGTGTTCTGTCACACTTCACATTAGTCTTACTTGGGGTAGGGGGGCCCACCAAGATATTCTTGAACCCGGGCCCACGGATACCTTGCTACGCCACTGGATAGGTTGGGATAACTTTCAAGTCTGAGTGAACATCCGAAACATACATGAAATTTTAGATTTCTAGGACTATGACATTAACTTCCTTTTCAAACCCCATAAACAGTGGCGTAGCTAGGGTGGGGAAAGGAGGGGGAAATTAAAAAATCCCCCTTGCCCTCTTGAGTGGTCCCCAAATGAGAATTTTAACATTGAATATTAAATATTACGCAAAATGCAGGGGCTCTCTAAGAGGTCAAGCCCCACGGACCCCTAATAGATTGCAAATTTATAGGTACGTCCCTGCCCATAATTATAGTCGAGGTGTGTGAAATACACAGGATGATATCCATCAGTTGTTTTTGTTTCTTTTTTTCAGTTGGAGGTACTATAAATTAAATAAAAATAAACCATTCCTGTGAACATGTTTACAAAGACAGTTTGTGTGGAAACACAAACTCAAAATCGGCCCCAGGCAGGAAAAAAGCAGGTTTCATTATTTTCAGAAATAATATCATAATAAAATTCTATCAAAGGCTAATGACAGAGAAGAATGGAGAAAGAAGGTTGCCAGATCCTGTGTGGTGCCCCAGCGGTCCAGCAGACCAAGGGTTAGGTGAAAGTGAACATGAAGTTAAATGTGAACCTGGCATAACTGATGTCTTATAATGAATATCTAATTGACCTGTTTTGTACAGGGTCAAATTCTTGTTCCAATCCTCAAGAAAGAAACATTTCCGTAAAATTGTTTTTCCTTTAGTTAAGTACAAACTACATATCATTGGAAAAGTAGTTCAAACGATGGTACACAAACTACTTATTAACTGTTATTTTAAATGAAATAGATTTTTCTCTTTAAAAACATAATTTAAAAAATCTTTTTTTTTGGTATAAATGTAGTACATTGTATGACAGAACCTACATTACTTTACCAATGTAAACGTATTATTTCATTGACAAAAAAGCTTAAACATTTTGTTTTAATATGTTTAAAATATGGTATATCGTTATGGTAAAAAACTATCTCCCTTACTAAAGAGCCTCCCGTGTTTGTTTTTTTTACTATTAATTGGAAATAGTTGTAAAATGTTTTTTATTAAAAAAACAAACAAAACAACTGCTTGCATAAATGATTTAAAAAATTAGATTTTTTGCTTTCATAAAAGAAAAAAAGAGCCTTTGAGTTTTGAACATTGAATGTTCTAAAATATTATGATGTCGGATTTTCGCTATCTTTTCTAATTTACGAGAGCTATACTGGACGGACGGACGGACAGACAGACATTCCACACAAAACTAATAGCGTCTTTTCCCATTTCAAGGGACGCTAAAAAGAAAATTGAGACGTACACATGACACAGTGCTATATTTATAGCCAAATAATACTGAGATCGTAATAAAAAAAAAAATTAAAAAAAATATTTCAAGATTGTAAAAAAAAAAAAAGTTGTTTTAGCAAGCTCCTTTTTTAAATCCCATTTTGATGAGAATGTATGTCTTGTAGGCGCCAGACGCCCTCATAAACTGATCCAATGGGAGACCGAGTGGAATCAGTACCACTCACGCACAAGAGTCTTATACCATGTAGGAATAAAGTCTTGTCTCTTGAACCATAAAAGCGAATGACTTATGATAGGGAGAGGGGAGAACCTTGGTTGTGCCTATTCTCACAACACTCCACGGAGCGTATCAATAATCCGTGTTATGATAAATTAAATCATAATCAAGGTCTTGTGAGTGATCAAGAGGCCGTGGACCCTGAGGCTCAACATTTATTTCTAGAGAAACAGAAAGTCAACAATAACCACATGGGCTTTATTCACTGTTTGAGATATTTTCATAAATATATAAATGTACATTTTTCAGAAACCTAATTCCATTCATTAAAAAAAATAATTTTATTTTGTTTAAAACGCAAAATTTCACATGATAAGTAATAAAGTATGTAATTTTATTGATTGAAGCGTAAAAATTTAAAAATTAGTAGTAGCTTGTTTTTAGGTTTACAAACGTATAGTTTCATTTGTTTTTTTATCTTTTTTTTCCCTCATAACAACTGTTACATTAAGAATAATTTTACATTGCTAGAACTGTATCAAGCCTGTTAGTGAGAGATTTGGTTCCAGCCGCTAGACCTGCTAAAAACTATAAAGAATAGGTGGCAGGATAATTAAGAAAATAGTAATTTAGACAGTCTCATGAGTTCTTATAACTTTTTAGCCGATGTAATAGCGATATATTTATACTCAGAATAACCCATTTCCGATAATTAAATGACATGACTAATATATATTTGCTTTAAAATTGTCTTTAATTGATTGTATATATTTACAGACCAAGACGATAGAGAGAGAAAGAGAGAGAGAGAAAGAGAGAGAGAGAGAGAGAGAGAGAAAGAAGGAAGGAAGGAAAGAAAGAGAGAAAATGAGATATGAAGAAAGAGAAGACTTTCTTCTTTTCACCGTTGACCGCCTGATCACTGAGATAAGTATTTGGTCATTAGGGTCATACCTAAGCAATAACTCAATGACAGATCGATATTAGTCTGGCGCTCATTTCTTTTATCTCTCACTCACACCTTTTCTTCTTTTCTTTTATGCGATCAAAGAGCTTCACCTATCTAAGGGAGCTAAATTTGTATTAAATATAGATCACAGATAGTAACTCCCCTACCTGATCTAAGGGAGCTTAATTTGTATTAAGTATAGATCACCGAATTTAACTCCCCTACGTGATCTCAAGTGTACTTATACGGGGGGGGGGGGGGGGGGGGAAGAAGCAAACTGCTCACATTTCGACTCGCATAGAAAATATAGAAAACACAAAATGATTTCAACCTATGTATATTTTGTAGCAATTTTTTAAATTTCCAATAAAATTCTAATTTCTTATCATTATTACTTTTTGGAGCGATGAAAAGCAGCGATCATGCGTGCCGTTCAAAAATCTATTCCATCGATTAGAAATTTTCAATCGACCAAAAAGATCCATACTGTTCGTGAACCATAGCGCGATCTGTGAAATTCAATTAAATACTCTCGTAAAAAAAATTTGGGCTGGAGATTCAATTTTACATAGTTACAAAGAGTGTTTCTGAAACAAAATCTCCAACAAATGACGTAATCAAACCCGCAATTTGGGCTATATACTAGGGGCGGTTATTATCTGATCTTATAAAATACAGAATTTACTTAAAAAAAAAAAATAAAGAAGATAATTATTTCATACGCTTATCCCTGGGTCATTATAGTCATGCATGTTAATCAATGACTTAAACTCTGCTAAGTCATTGCTTTTCCTGGCTGATTCAGGCAACCCATTCCATGATCTAGCACTAGGGATGAAGGAGCATTTGTACAAATCTGCCTAGCATCTGGAAAAAGAAATTTACATTTATGGCAATCCATCTCTGAGCATTTTTACCCCCGTTTATGATTTATTGAACATATTGAGTAACTTAGAACGTCAGCTCCTGTGTCGTTTCGTTACAGTGTTTGTCTAGCGAGTCCACCTGCTAGTCGCCAGTAATGAATGTTTTTGATATTTTTAGCTTTTTTATATAGCGTGAAACACGCGGAGTCATTTACGCTTGAGTTTGATGTTATATCCTATCCTATACTCTTAAGCGAGCAATTCTTGTATATATATATCTTCAATTTCGAAAACGGCTCTAACGATTTTCTTTAAAATTTCAACATATCTAAATGTTAGTGAGAAACAAATTCTCAACTCATTGGCCACATCGGGAAAACTCGAATTCGACCGTTATTTCGATATGAAAATGTCTCAATGTTGTAAAATTAATTTTGGTTAGAATAATTTATGAATGAAAGTTTTCCAATTTATGAATGAAAGTTTTCCATGACGTAAACGGGAAAAACGCTGCTTACGTCACTAGGCTTACCGTAGTACAATGCAAACAAGAACGATTTTTAAAGTATCAATGGACCTAATTAAACATTTGCGCACCATCTTATTGAAGATTGATTTATTATAGAACTATGGAAGGAAAGTAATGAAATTAAATGTACCGATGTATGATTAGTTATTGCGTTTTAAGTGCTTAATAAATTGTTTACACTTTAATTGCGTAGAGCTGTGGTGACGAAAGGCCTAGGAGATATCTGAATGAAGGGATGTGTAAAAGCAGGCCATATCCTTCCATGGGCGGTAGCACCAGTAGCACCACTGGTTTAGATGGATGGCAAAAGCCGGTATGAACTTCTTATAGTCTGACAGTCTGGCTGAGCAGGGCACATATCCCGTAAAATAATCTGAAGAGTTTCTTTAGTGTTCTGTTTATTCTATATGTAATTGTACATGGCGATTAAATATCAAGTCTCTTAAGTCCTCCTACAGTCTAGACAGCGTAAAACAATCGTAGGCCTACTATTATTGGCTTGGAAGAAAGTCTTTGCAGTTTTACCCAATAACGTAGAAATTTGCGTCACTCGATGTTTCGTACTAAAGCCATAATTGAATATACTAATTCCAAAATTAAATGTCTGAACGTACCAATTTACATATAGGCCTAGAACAAACAGAACACTAAAGAAATTCTTCGAATCAGTAGTCTTTATCCGATCGTTCATTTTCGTAATTATAAAAAAAAATCCCAAAATGACTTCGGGTATATAACCTTTCTTGTGAAATTATTGAACCGAGCAAGGCTCGGACACCTGATATTATAAAATATGTTATATATATATTGTTGTAAATCTACCCTGCACCATTGCATTTGGTGCGCGCGCACTAGCGCACTAGTGAACAAGAGAATGTTGACAATTAGAAGCCAACGTTTATGCTACCTGAAGGTTGTGAAAGGGACCTGGAGCGAGGCTGGGATAGCTCTCGTTGGTCCACGTTCAGGTTGCTGGTGAGAGGACTGTTATAGATCTAATTACTAGAAAGACTCTTGGAAGGCTGATGCCTGTTATATGTTTCCCTGTTAATAAAGACCTAGTTTATTGTTAACTACTGCCTAGTGTTGAGTGCCTACATTAGAGTGCCTACCTAAAATATAACAATATATTAAATATTTTCATACTAGTCGACCGGCGGCATAGCATACGCCGCTATTTTGCAG
>JADKLZ010005210.1:8399-20239 GCA_021533235.1 Biomphalaria straminea | reverse complement strand
ACACCTCCTACGTCACTGGCTTACAGCCGTTCACTAAAGCATTTCTTTGCAACAAGTTTTATCGCGTTTGAATGAATAGACACAACTATTTGCGCACCGTAGTTGAAGGTTTAAAACAGTGTTTGCGTTAATTTTTAACTGAACATCAATCAAGCACGTGGTTATCTGAAGACGCTCAAGTGTTTCCAAGTAGCACCAGTAGCACCACTGGGATAGATGGATGGCAAAAGCCGGTTTGAACAGTCTGACAGTCTGGCTGAGCAGGACACATATCCCGTAAAATAATTTGAAAATTTTCTTTAGTGTTCTGTTTGTTCTATATGTAATTGTACTGCGATTAAATATCAAGTCTCTTAAGTCTTCCTACTGACTAGACAGCGTAAAACTATCGTAGGCCTACTATTATTGGCTTGGAAGAAAGTCTTTGCAGTTTTACCCAATAACTTAGAAATTTGCGTCACTCGATGTGTCGTACTAAAGCCATAATTGAATATACTAATTCCAAAATTAAATGTCTGAACGTACCAATTTACATATAGAACAAACAGAACACTAAAGAAATTCTTCGGGTTAGTAGTCTTTATCCCATCGTTCATTTTCGTAATTATAAAAAAAATCCCAAAATGACTTCAGGTATATAACCTTTCTTATGAAATTATTTTACCGAGCAAGGCTCGGCCACCTGATATTATATTTTTATAGATTTATGTCATAACATACTGTGCATTGTAAATTATGCATCTTTTATTGATAGATAGCCGTAATATGCATTATTATCAGTATTATTGCTTTTATATAGCGCTACTTTCATGCTTGTAGCATGCTCAGAGCGCTTTGGTCCAATCTCATTTGCGGACCAGTGGGGGCGAGGGGGTATCTAGGAGTTGGTTTCCCGTGCCGCCTTTAGGCGCTCTGTAAACACAACTGCCCGAGTCGGGTGTCGAACCTAGAGCCCCATTCTAGGTAGACAGGCCAAGTTCAAGCGCCTCTTGACCACGCTTCCCACAGGATTCTCTCCCTTTTAATATTTAAGTACAGTTTTGTTGTCAAAGGTTAATGTTATGAATAAAATAATTTCTCTTTTTTCAACTTTAACCAATTGCCATTAAGTTTCTTATAAAAAGGTTTATCTTATAATACTGCTAGACAGATATTACCCGCTGCCAGCGGGTCTTAACTTGCGTATTGCTGATGCAGTCAGTGATATAGTACATTAGAGACAATAAAAGAAAAAAAAATAATATTGTAAGTAAAGCGAATACGTGAATTCACGTCAACAAAATTACGAATGGAGCTACCAATAGCTAATTGACCTTAATTTACGCGATATTAGGATAATAGTTGCAATAATGTAAAAATGCTTTAGAAGACAAATTTCAATGTTAATTTGATAAAAATATGAAATGGATAGACTATAATTAGTATGTTCATGTGTTAAAGATTAAAACTATCTTTGCGAAGAGAAGTTTTATTATCTTAGAATTGAATTACAGTTTTAGAACAAGAATGCCTAGATCTAGGAATAGAGAGATGTGTAACCTTTCGGTAATGTCTAATGAAAGTATGTTCAACAGGATATTTATAATCGCAGCTACAAAGAACGAACTTATGTAAAAATCCTTTTGAAACAAAAATTTGAAACTTAATTTTGTTAAGTAATAAAATCATTAGATTATATTTTGCATTTTCATGCGTCAAAGTAACAATCTATAACTGCAAAGTGTATTTCTTTAAATAGATCTAGATCTAAATCCGTTCGATCTTTTATCGTATCAACATTGCAAACAAAGCCTAGATCCATAAAATAGTATAGTTGTAATAGAGTTGGTCGATTTTATTTTTTTTGAGGGTCTTAAGTTTGTTTGAGGGCTACAATACATACACTACGGCCTAAGTTAGTACCCAAGGAACATTTATGCCAAGTTTTATCAAGATTGGTCAAGTGGTTTTGATTTCCATTCGGCTCATACATACATACATACGCCGTACATATCTTTTATATATTAGATAGTAGAAGTCTGGTAGTGACAGTACACGTTTCTTGTTGCTGGATATTAAATTTTACTATTTAGTTTAGACAGAACATTACAGTGGTTCTTAGCCTGTGGGTCGTCATCCCCATTTGATTTTAAAGTATGATTTGCTAATTGAAATTTTCCAAAGATTTACATTCGCAAAAACTTGTTTTACCATAATTATCATTCGAGTGTAGATGTTGAAGGTAACTGAATCAAATTATTTCCATTATACTGTCAAAGTTTTATTACAGTTAAAGGTTTACATGTGGTACATACAGGATGGCGAATTTTAGCAAAGATTTTGTTTCTGATTGTGAAAATAATAATTAATAGTTACAAACTGAATGCCATCTTCCGGTTTGCCGCGATTGCCAAAAGTCATTTCAAAGTGTTGAAGATGTTTCGGGGGTCCAAGAAGAGTTTTTGAACTGAAAAGTTGCAGGATGAATTGATTTCTCTTTAACATCATTTACACACTTTTGGATCAAGTGTTCGCAACAGGAAATCTTTCCAGCTTGTCTGTATTCAATTTTGTTGGTTATTCAGTGTGAAAACGAGTCCTTGATATTTGAGAGAACTACATAACGATATACCAAACCAAAACAAACAGATCATTTCTTCCTATCTAGTGCATTGAATGGGTTGCCTGAGTCAGACAGGAAAACCAATGATTTATTAACATGCATGACTATATCGACCTAGGTTTTTAAAGTGACGTCCTTATTTTATAAGATAAGATAAGATTACTACAAAACGGCCCTTTTTTAAACACAAACTTTTTATTCCAAAAGAAGGGCACAGCCCAACGTCGCTAGATCGAAAATCAAAAAGAAATGTATTTTCTAAGTAATACTGAAGTCTCTATCGTTATTCTGTCTCTGCTATTTCCTTTCTATGTTTTATGAACAGTCATGTTACTAAAGAAAATCATCAATTTTGTAACTTCACGCTTCAGACTTTACAGTCATAACATTAATTGATTAGTTGAAATACAGTATAATGAAGGATATAGTAGTCACTGCAACATCAGAAGACTGCATTAATTAATATTTAAAAGCATATAAGTTTCATAAAACTTAGAATCTACGTTGGTTTAATGTCGTAACAATTTTGTAGTTTATCGCAGAGAAAACTTCTTTTCAGGCCCCTCTTTTCTTCTTCTAATTAACACATTATGGATGACTGCCTGGTCGTACGGCTGGTGCGCTGGACTGTCGTTAATACTTATCGCAAGTTCAGGGTTCAAACCTTTTTTATGTCCTTTATTTGGTAGAAATTAATAGTTACTAGTTGATCATGTTTTTATCAATGGGCGCCTCCTCCGAAGGAACTTAGGACAAGTTTAACAACTAACTGACGTATACCTTTTTTCACACTAGATGACCGATGATTAATGTAAAATGTAAACTAACGTTTACGATAAGGAATTCAAATATTTCTTTTGATTGAGAATATGTATATTTGTGCTAATGACACAAACATTTTCAACATATTATTTCTCACTTTCATGTAACTACTTAACACCTTCATGTAATCTGTTATTTCAAAAGAAAAGAAATAGACCATTGATAAAAAATAAACATTTTAATTTTTCAACTTGGTATATTTTATGATGCTCAAACACCATGCGACATCTTATCTTCTTATACAATACAGACGTTACTTCAAAAAAGAAGATGATTACGTCCTACGCGTCATGCATTCAGTCATGCATATTAACCAATGACTTAAACTCTGCCAAGTCACTGGTTTTCCTGGCTAGCTCAGGCAATCCATTCCACGCTCTAATAGCGCTTGGGTAGAAGGAGCTTTTGTACAAATTTGTCCTAGCATATGGTACAAGGAATGTGCCTTTTTCTTTGTATCTTTCTGAGTATTTTATTAAATTTTGTTTTTGAATTTGAAGATTATGGTTCAGTATTTTATGTATAATTGCTACTTTACTTTTGAGTCTTCTGTCCTGAAGGCTTTCTAAATTTTGTGTTTTTACCAAAGGTGTTACTCTAGTCAAATGTGAATATTGATTTGTTATACATCTTACTGCTCTATTTTGTGTCTGTTCTAGTGTATTAATGTTTTCTTTAGTTGAGGGGTCCCAAACAGATGTTGCATATTGTATTATAGGCCTAACCAAGGTTAAATTACATTTTAGTTTTATGTTCTGGTTTGATTTATAGAATTTTTTTTTTAATAAACCCCAATGCTTTGTTTGATTTTCTTTTATTGTTTCATCAATGTGGGGATTCCATGACTGTTTTTCATTTATTATGATACCTAGGTATTTTGCGTTTTATTCTGTGTTACTGGTTTACCATGAATAAGATAAGTGGAATTAATTTGTTTTATTTTTTTTTTTTTACTCTTAATAACTGACTTTTTTTCTGGGTGGAAAGACATGCTTGAATTTGATTCCCATTTTTGTAATTCATCTAATTCTCTTTGTAAAATGTCTGTATCTTGTGTTGTTTTTATTGTTCTATATATTAAGCAATCGTCTGCGAATAATCTGACTTTTGTTCCTGAACTAATGCAATTTGGTAAATCGTTATTGTAAATTAAAATAGTAGTGGTCCTAAGACTGTTCCTTGAGGTACGCCTGAGTTTATTGTTATTGGTGTTGATTTAGAGCCATTTATTATTACAGTTTGTTCTCTTCCTATCAGAAAATCTTTAACCCACTTAAGCAGTGGACCATCAATGCCAAAATATCTTTTTTTTATAACTATGGTTGTAAACTTTGTCAAAAGATTTAGATTAGTCTAGTAAGATAGCATCTATTTAGTCTTGAGATAAATACATTTATACTTTGTGATAAATATTCATAGGTTTGTTTACTTAAAAACATTTTTTTGGAATTAGAAAATAAAATCTTCTTATTGTCAAAGATCAGCTTTTGTTCTAGTTATATAAATAAATTGTGTATGCTACCTTTTTGTCGATATTATAGTTTGTCATTTACATTTACAATAGTTGAAACCTGTTCAAATACAAAGAAAATCTACCAGGTTTAGATGTAGTAATTGCATTGGACTATCAGGTTTGTAATAATAAAATTATTTGATGTAGTTTGTATTTTGTTTTCTTTTATTTAAAATGTAATTTAAAAGTTTGCAAACATATCAAATACAAATAGTTGTCAATTGAAAAAAAAAGAAACAAAAAAATTATAGTGAGTTGTTTGATTTTATTCTTTAACGTTCTTTTTTATCAAACAGCCATGTTTTATTTTACAATGGAGATAACTGATAAATGCCAAGTTTTACAAATAACACAGTTGCTTTTTCATGTACCTCAAAAACTTACAATTAATTTTGATAATAAAAATGTCTATAGATTGACAGCAAACAAACAAAGATAAGTAGACTATATTTTATTTTTCATTTTAAATGTATAAAAATTTTAGCAAACATTTTCAATAGAAACAAAAAAATGAAATAAAAAAAAATGTTTTGCTCATATCTATCTTTCTAGATATCATATAATCCTCGGATATTTCTGTTTTTTCAAGAGAGATAACTGATTAAATGCTAACATTTATAATAAAAACCTAGTTGTCTTTTCTTGTACCTTGAAAACTTCCATTTAATAAAATTTAATTTTCTACATTCATTTATTTAAATTACTCATTAAATTACCAGATAATTTTGGCACTCTTGGTTGTCAAGTTTT
The DNA here is from genome assembly GCA_021533235.1 of Biomphalaria straminea. Classification (NCBI taxonomy): domain Eukaryota; kingdom Metazoa; phylum Mollusca; class Gastropoda; family Planorbidae; genus Biomphalaria; species Biomphalaria straminea. Next base: position 14,552 of record JADKLZ010005210.1, on the reverse strand, counting down.
TGAGTTAGATGTGTTGTGTTGAGCAGTGTTTGTACTAGTGCTGATTAAGAGACAGAATCTTAAAAATAGTTATACAAAGGACACGGTGTTTTCTTTTACATCTTGAAAATACATTTTACAAAGAGCAAGCAATATATAAGGAACAAGATGTATATATCAAACTTTTATATACATAGACAAGGAACGTACAAATAGCAATACAGGCTAGGTCAAAGTAGTAAACAAGTAATAGTTAAGACATATAATACGAGCAAAGTGCTCAAAATATATGTATTTAAAGTTTATAGTAAACAGTCCACCAAAAATCAACAAATCTTAAACAGGCAATTAAAAGAGACAAATGGGATTCAATTGACTATACCAAGATCATGGGAAAATATTGCAAATTATGCTCTAAATTGAATCACAGGGAAATATATAGGCCTTAAGATTAATGGAAGAGGTTAACAAGCTATTCAAAACAATGTTAATTTTTCTAAAAATGTGTGTATATATCATGATTGGATTAAAAACAAAAGTAATAAACTCAATACTATGCTTATATCCCCTTAGCTTAGTACATGACCCTGTGTGATTATGATGGACCAAATAATTATATTCGCTTGAAAGTCTTTTTTTAGAGCTGGACACGAAAGTGGATGTTAGTTTTGTCTCTTATTATGCATAAAACATTTTTGTGTTTATTTACTTCATGTGGTATGCAACGCTGTATAGGTCAATGTATTTCTATTACCATTCTTTATCGAAAGGAAAGGTGATCAAGGAAAGACTAAAGAGTCAAACAGAGGGTAGGTAGACAATAACGGAATAGCGTCAAGGTTCATGTAGACATGTAGAACACACTGGTCATCCACTGCACCCCAAACCAGCTCCAGTTGTCTGGACTCTGTTCTGCCACTGGGTCCAGCTGGCAAGAGGTGAGAGAGTGAGGCTGATGCAGCGCAAATCTCCCTCACTTTAATAAATTTTCATCGCGCAAGCCTCATTCTCATCTCCCAATTTCATCAATCAAAAAGCCCTGCGGCGATAGGCAAAGGGCAGGTGTGGATACACTGGCAGCCATAGCCACAATCCTACACGTAGGCGGCCCAGACCATGTGGTCGCTTGACAGTGAATGGGACAGCACTGGAACTTGGCAGCCGTCTGAGCGTCCAAGCAGCCCTTTTTAGAAATGCACTGCTTACCTCCTAAGCATGAGGAAGGGGCTAGAAAAGGTGCCCTAAACATTGCCTGTCCCCCATGACCCTGGCCAGTCTCCCGCGACTGGCGGGGATCCCACAAATGCGGGAAAAACATCAAAATCAAACACAAACCTCAAGAAAAAACAATTCAAAACACATGAACTCACACTCGGCGCATGGAATGTCCGCACTCTTCTTGACCGTGCTGAAACAGATCGTCCTGAACGGCGTACTGCCCTTGTGGCAAGAGAACTAGCCAGATACAATATAGATATTGCTGCCCTGAGTGAAACGCGTTTTGCTGAAGAAGTTCAGTTAACAGAAGTTGGCGCAGGTTACACGTTCTTCTGGATCGGCAAAAATAGCGAGGAAAGACGTGAAGCTGGTGTTGGCTTCGCGGTGAAATCCACGTTAGTCAACAAGTTAGCAGGACTACCAAAAAGCATAAATGAACGTTGAATGACATTACGCCTAACCTTGACCTCAAGGCGTCATGCAACTCTAATAAGTGCCTACGCCCCAACTATGTCCAACCAGGACAACATTAAGGGGAACTTCTACTCGGATCTGAACTCTGCAATAATCAAAACGCCCAAAACAGACAAACTCATAATACTGGGCGACTTAAATGCCAGAGTAGGCTCTGATTGGAAAACCTGGAGTAATGTTCTGGGCAGACAAGGAATCGGTCACTGCAATAGCAATGGTGCATTGCTACTTGAAATGTGCTCAGCCCACAAGCTAACAATAACAAATACGCTTTTCCAGCTACCTCACAGAAACAAGACATGGATGCATCCCAGGTCTAAACATTGGCATGAAATAGACTTCATCATTGTCTGACAGTCTGATAGGCAAGACGTTAAAGTCACCAAAGCATTACGCGGAGCTGATTGTTGGACTGATCATCGCTTAATCTTATCCAAGCTGAAAATATGCATAAAACCACCTAGGCGACCCAAGAATGCAAGCATGCAAAGCGCCTAGATATTGGTAAGCTCACAAACCCAGAAATCAAAGAAGAGCTCATCAACAAAATAGACAGTGAATTTAAAACCCTGCACATGACCAATGATGTGGAAAATAGCTGGAATAAATTAAGGGATTCAGTGTACTCTCTGGCTAGCAGCGCCCTCGTTCAGCCAAAACGCAAACATCAAGATTGGTTTGACAAAAATAATGTGCAAATTGAACAGATGCTAACTGTCACATAAACAAATTGTTTATTTGTTAGTTTGCACAAGTCAAGGTCGATTCTCTCTGCTGACGAAGTTATTTATAGTTATTCCAAGAAAACCTTAGCTCGGTCACAAGGGTGCTGGAGGCATTGATTTGGTTGGTTGAGACAAAGTATTCAAATGAGATCTGCCGACAACTTCCGCCCAGGGATTTGAAAATTAATTCAGTCGTAGCATGTTCGAGCTTGTGAACAGATGCATTGATAATTGCTCTGTATATTTTAAGAAAGATAGAAAAACATTTGATTAGCATACATTTAATTTAATATTTCCTATAACAAATGGAAGTTTTTATTTTCTTTTTTTTTTCAAAATTTAATACAGTTTGGGAAGCTAAATTATATATTGAAAACTAGTTAATATGAGTTAATTTTTTTTCATGGAATATTATAGTATATCTATACTATAAAGTTGAATGTTTAGCGTATGTATGTATGTATGTATGTATGTATGTATCGAATAGAAATCAAAACCGCGTGAGCAATTTTCATTAAACTTGGCAGAAACGTTCCTTGGGTACCAACTTAGGCCGAAGTGTATATATTGTAGCCCTAAAACAAACTTAAAGACCCAAAAAAAAAACTTTTTGTACATAAAATTGTTCGCTAAAATGTAAAAGGTTTGATCGTCTTGACATACTTTTCGGTAACTTACGGCACTATTAGGCCTAGATCTACATGTGTCGCGCAGTGGTACAAATGAAATGAATGTCATAGGTCATAATTATAATATCGCGCATTATAAATGCATATTACTAAAGTAATAAACTATTTACATAATACAATTTACATTTTATTGTATTTTTTTTCATAACATTTAAGCTTGCAACTACCGATTCAGTTTAATTTTAAGTCTTTATTTTTATTTTACATTTTTTTTTTCAGATTTACTTACTTATGCGCATTTAGACCTGATAACAACGTACGAAACACGGTTATTTTATCTAGATCTAGGTCAAATCTACGATGCTAATGTGTCACACAAGTTTAGATTGCTAGGATTCAAGAGCTATACAAAGTTAAACTAACAATATTACATAAACAATTACATTCACGCGTTCGATTTGCTTTTAAAATAAAGGCTAGATCTATTGTATTTTTTTTGTCGCCTACACGGCTAACACGCGTATTGAGGTCACGAACTTAGCGTAGTGATACCTCTTGACAACATCGCTACACAATAATTTACATACGTGTTGACAACATTTCTTCTCATGCATCATCCCGCACTTGACAAAACGTGAATGTTGTTGACCTACATACTGATTTAGAATTAGATCGAGGTCAACACAAGCTTAAATTTTTTAGTTATAGATTACTAAGGCATTCAATTTTCTTTTTAGAATCAATATTTATATCTAAACAGAATTAAACTAACAATGTTATATTAACAGTTGCATTCACGCGTTTGCTTAAATTATAAACTACATTTTATCGCGGTTTCGTTTTTTTTTGTCACCAAGGAGACGCGTCAAGGGGTCATGAACTTACATAGCTACACAAAAATAAAAACAGATGTTGACTTTTGAACAATAAATTGAATAATTAAGCTCTATTTTGCGTTATTTTTTAATTTAAATTACTGAGAATTCTTATATAATACAGACGCTACTTCAAAAAAGAAGATGATTACGTCCTACGCATATAGCATACTCTCTTATATACATGACTATACTTTTAATTAACAATAACTATTTTAAAATTAGATCTAAAAGCTTTCATTTTATTTCTCATTTGGAGGCTGGAACTCTTATATTTCTAAAGATATGGGAAAAAGAAGTGCCACCAGAATAGAAGGAGGGTTACCTCATCAAACTCCCAAAAGAAAGGCGATCTTAGTTCCTGCTCTAACTATCGAGGGATCACACTACTGTTTATTACATGGAAAGTGTTTAATCGCATTCTGTTAAACAGAATGAAAGATGCTGTAGACCCACATCTCCTTGACCAACAAGCCGGCTTTCGAAAGGAGAGATCATGCACATATCCGATAGCAACACTACGTATAATTTTGGAACAGTCCATGGAATGGAACTCCCTTCTCTACGTCAGTTTTATAGACTATGAGAAGGCATTAGACAGTGTGGACAAATAGACCCTTTGGAGATTTTGGAGACACTATGGAGTGCCTGAAAAAATTAATAACATCATCAAGCAAGAAGTCATATGAAGGGATGACTTGCAGAGTAGTGCATGGCAGACAACTGACAGAGGCGTTTGAAGTCCAAACAGGTGTAAGACAATGTTCTTTACTATCTTCCTTCTTCTTTCTACTAGACATAGATTGGATCACGAAGACAGTAACTGACCAGAAGCAGAACGGTATACAGTTGACACTGTGGAAACAGTTAGATGACCTCCACATTGCAGACGACTTGGCTCTTCTTTCTCACACACAGCAGTGGATGAATTAATTTATTTTTTTTAAATTATCATCTTTTTTGTTCACGTCATTATTGATTATTCAAAGGGACTAAATGCATGCTATTTGTAGATAGAAAAGCCTGAGCAAAGCAGGGTAAAATTTAGCTAGTATATATATATATATATAGTATTATAGTATAACTATATTTATTTCTATTACTTTCCTTTCAACTGTATTATAAATTAAAAACGAGATTTTATGGCAACTGTAGAAAGAAACAAGATTATATAGAGGGTTTTTGTTATCACACAGACTCATGGGCGGCCCCCGTCAGACCCAGATCGGACTATTTGCAAGGAATATTCAAAATGAGATTTTGTTTTGATTGTCAAAAGTAATAATGTTTTAAAGACTCTTTTGGCGTCGTAAATTTGTTTCTGTAAAATGTTTTTACATATTTCGGATGTTCAAAATTTAAACATTTCTTCAATTTTCTAACCCAAACCTCCTACATAACTTAATAAAGAGGTATGTTACACCTTTCGGCATGATAACTACCGGATATGTACAATATGTCAGACCAGCGATTTTAGATACTATTTTGGCATTGATTTGGGTAGGGCTTTCAATCCTGACGATGACAAGAGAATCTCCCAATTCGATGCCCCACTTAAGCGCGGGCCTTGCCACCCCTCAAGGCCGCTACAGCCGTCAAACAGCGTTAAGAATTACCAACATTGGGTTTCTTAAAATGTCATTTTAGTAACTTCTGGGTTAAATATATAAAAGTTCGACCACACATGAATATATATATATATATACAACACATTTGAAATAAACAAAAAATTGTAATATGTAAATATGAATATTGACGAAAATTTAGTAAATAATTAATAAATAGTTAATAATTTAGTAAAGCTTCGGTAGCTTCACAAACATGGCAGATATGATTCCTACATCTAATGTAAACCAATGTTTTGAACCTAATACTTATGGTCACAACAACGTATGACAATCTTGACCTGGCGTTTGAAACGTAACTTTGACTTTCCTCCATGTAGTGTGTTCATCGTCTTCGTCGATCTAATTAAGTTTTCTTTATTGGCTGGCCCGCCTAATTTTCTTTATTGGCTGGCCCGCCTAAGTTTTCTTTATTGGCTGGCACGCCTAAGTTCTCTTTATTGGCTGGTCCGCCTAAGTTTTCTTTATTGGCTTGTCCGCCTAAGTTTTCTTTATTGCCCACTCTTAGGTTTCCTTTACTGCCCACTCTTAAGTTTTACTTTACTGCCCAATCTTAAGTTTCCTATACTGCCCACTCTTACGTTTCCTTTACTGCCCACTCTTAAGTTTTACTTTACTGCCCACTCTT
>JADKLZ010005124.1:0-16722 GCA_021533235.1 Biomphalaria straminea | reverse complement strand
TCTCACATAATAAATACCTACCGGATTAATTTTGTTTTCCCGAGAGACATCTATTATATTGATAGCAACATTTAACAGTAAGAAAACAAAAAACCTTTTTTTTTAATCTTTAAAAAAAAATGATTACCGGTATCTTAGGGGAAGAACCACACAAAAAATTGCATATATTTCAATACTGTAAGATAAGCTCCATTTTTCTGCATTAAATAAATTTATTGATTGCCATTAATGGAATAACTAATTGGTTAACCTTTGATTGATCCATTGATTGTCATCAACTTTGAATAATTAACAACACTGTATTACAATTACATATCACAACAAGTCTATGTTATAAATCAGGGGTGGGCAATTACGGTACGCAGACCACATGCGGCTCGCCGAAGAGTTTGATGCGGCCCGCGAAAACCTTAATAAATCAAGTGTGCACACACATTACACATATAAAATGCAAATATATTAAAAATAAATAATTGTAAATAGCTATAGAAATTTTTGAAACTTTTGATTCTTATCACTTATAATGAAGAGGCTAAAGAAACATTGTCTCTAAACGTCATTCTAATATGCCGAGAGTAAATGAAGATTATATTTAAAAGCAATATTTCGATAATTTCAGTAAAACACATAAGCCGAGGCCAGTATTTTTTCAATGCTATGAAGAAAGTGTTGAAAGAGTTGGCTTGGCTTGTACAAGATGGCAAGGGTAGCAACTGATGGAGCTTTGACGGAGAAAAACCTTTTTAATAGAATAAAGAAAATATCCCAACCATAATCTAGTAACTGGAAAGTTTGCACAGAGCTACATTGAATTCGTGCTTCACAATGGGAATTATAATAACTTACATTTAGGAAAATGTTTATAGTCAAAGTATGCGGCTGCTAAAGTCCATGATATCTATCTATCTATCTATCTCTCTCTCTCTCTATATATATATATATATATATACAGTGGCGTAGCATCCATGGCGCGAAGGGGTTCAATGAACCCGGGCCCACGACCATTTAGGAGCTCACACCCAATGGTGAAACAACCATGGGTCCACGGTCCCTCTATGCACCGAAAACTCTAGATTAGGGCCTCCATAAAATACTAAGTAGTTACATAGAATATCTGGACTTATATGAGGCCCCATATCTCAAATAGCTTACGATCTATTCAACTGTATATACGACACTACATGGCGCGTAGGGGTTTCATATCGCCTGGTTCCACGACTAAAGACCAATTGTGGCCTGACCTTAACTGCAATTTTGTAAAAATTAAAAAGTTTCCTTAAAATATCCTGAACGTCATCTTAAAGTTTATATTAACTTCAAAACATTTAAATTAACCCGTTTTTTTTTTCTAGTTGGTGTTATTGTAAGAAACTGCTTTTATCAAGTTTATAGTAATGTGGTGACAGTGCGTTGGTGGTGACGTTTGGGCCCCATACTTTCTTCTTTCTTTTATTTTTTCCATCTATGTTAATTAAACCTATTTTTTCAGCTTTTTTTTTTAAAGTAAGATTTTTTTTTACATTACCAGAACTCTAGATTTAGACTTAAAATAGGTATTAAACAAGAAAAAGAAACATCATATTCTGTTTGTTACTTTGGGAAACATTAAAGATGTTGAGTTTTTAGCTACTTATTGTGACTGTATTGGGAGGAGGTTTATAGGCCTAACACACATTTTTAAGATATAGCGATAATTACATTTATCGTGGGATAGTGTCTTTCACTTAAGTGGCTGCTTTGTCTTCTGGTGTGTGCACTGGAAAGTCCTAAGGATGATCGCTGATTTATACCCAGAAACATCGTTTTTATCCAACCGAATCGTCAAAAAAAAATAAAAAAGATAGGCCTAATTACTTAACTCACAAACTTGCCCAACATACAGACAACCTGAATGACTGAGAACAGTGGATGATCTAATTCTAAATAAAGATAAAATCGAAAAAGTGGACAATTACTGACTGAAAATAATTCATCGCATATTTAATGATAGTTTAACTTTAAAATGCAATAACCTTTCTGTCACCACCTCAAAGTTGGTGCCATTGGGCACTATTAACAAGTTTATGAATGAACCCCGCATGTCACCTCCACGCCTACAGTGAACGCAGTGCTACAGTAACATTTCAACAACATATAAAACCGTGGTGACAGTTTAAATCCACAGTATCATGGTAAAATACACAAGTCCCTGAGTAACAAATAGTAATAATCCAAAGTCCATCAGCTGTCTTCAAACGACGACTTGCATTTTTCACCCACACAGGTTGTAGTATCAGGGTTGTCTAGTTTCACACTAGTGTAGTCTCAGCATGTCTGGTTTCACACCAGGGTTGTCTCAGCTTCTCACTTGTTAGGATGATAAATTGACTGGAACAATGATGATAATAATAATAAGTGACTGGAACAATGATGAGCTCCTTAGGCTATTTCAACTGGTGTAGACGTACGACCACATATCAGGCTTCCAGATAGATGACACTTAGGACAGTAGTCAACTGGAAAAAATATGTTGAAGTTGAAAATAATCTAACAGGAACAGATAAAATTGTTCAGATCATCCCGGATGAAAATAACTTGCTAAGAGTAGCAACTGTGTAGTGTGTCATGGCAGGTCAATGTGACACATAGACGATCAGGTGTGTAGTTGAAAAATACTGGCAATACTAGATTCAAGTTGCGATTTAATTTGAAGTACAGGATAAAATAGATCTAGATTCTAGCAGTCTGTTAAGTTCAGAACTCTTTTGTCTTTTGTTACCAAAAATAGAATTATAGATCTAGGCTAGCAAAATATAATGTCACTGTAGTCTTTGGAAAGGATCACCTGTGTTCTCACGTGAATCTCGCTTTGAAAATAATATGGGCTGGTCTCAATGTTTGTAGATCTAGGTCATCTTTACGATTACAAATGAAATAAAGAGTCCAATAAAACAGGACTTGGCTTTGTTTACCAGCTTTCTCGATCTAGTTTACAATTGTACAAAAAATATCATAGAGTTACTTTTTCTTGATTGTATAGTTGTCAACTCCAAATCAAAATCATTCTTGAAATATCACTTTTAAATTACTTGTCAGCAATACAAATTACTTGACTTCTTCTTCTTAGGTACTGATAAATACGATACGTTGGCACTTCTGATACGATAAATGTCAGATACAAATATTACTTCTATGACCGCTTCTGTCAAAAATGTCCTTTTGACGATACTTCTGATACTATAAATGTCCAATACAATATTACTTCTTTACTTCTGACACCATAAATCACTTGAAGAAATGAGGAAAGGAGTCTGCTTTTGTAGCAGATACAAATTATACTTTAATAATGTGCAAAGTCCAATGGTTTAAACTACCACTTCTGACGCCATAAATCACTTGAAAAAATGAAGAAACTACCACTTCTGACACCATAAATGTCACCACGGTTTTATATGTTGTTGAAATGTTACTGTAGCACTGCGTTCACTGTAGGCGTGGAGGTGACATGCGGGTTCATTCATAAACTTGTTAATAGTAGACTCGTCAGGATCAATACTCTATATAATCTATACGTACTAACTTCACTTGTAAAATGAGGAAATAACTCGTCTTATAGCAGACACAAATAATACTTTAATAAGTACAAATATATACACCACTTGTAGAAAATGATACACAACTTCAGAATGATTCAAATATCCATAAACGAATGATTCACAAATAACTCATAGTAAATAACTTCAGTCCATTACAAAATCTTAAACAACTTTATCAAATCAACTTCTTGTAACAACTACATACTAGTGACTGCTTCAAAGTTTCTCTCTCAACTGCCTGTTCACATATAATTAAAAGTATTCACATTCTCACAACATGGTAGTGAATTGAGTTCATAATATACAAACTGGGGTGTCCACCCAATGGCACCAACTTTGAGGTGGTGACACTTTCATTTAGTGGTCATCGCAAAGTGTATCGTTTAGGTGACGGAAGTAACAACAAAAATGTCTTAGCAGTAAATAAATTCTTAAGAAAACAAAAACACAACCCTTTACCTCGACCCACAAATTTAAAACGAGATAATAGACTTGGGCAATGCAATTTTAGCAAAACACCTAAAGGAGATCCAAATCTGTGCCATTTTCTCTGTCATGGTTGACAGCACTCAAAGAGAATAAAAAAATTATTAAATTTGCATTATTTTCTGAAATTGTTTTGTAAACTCCGATGAAGAATTACCCAAAGAAATTGCAGAAAATTCATTTTTGTGAGAAACAGGAGTCTGTAGGATTCACTAAATAAATACTCTTAAGTAATAAAAATAGAGGGCGCGGTGGCTGAGCGGTAAAGCGCTTGGCTTCCGTACTGGAGGTCCCGGGTTCAAATCCTGGTGAAGGCTGGGATTTTTATTTCGGGATTTTCGGGCGCCCTTGAGTCCACCCAGCTCTAATGGGTACCTGACATTAGTTGGGGAAAAGTAAAGGCGGTTGGTCGTTGTGCTGGCCACATGACACCCTCGTTAACCGTAGGCCACAGAATCAGATGACCTTTACATCATCTGCCCTATAGACCACTAGGTCTGAAAGGGGAACTTTACTTTTTTTTTTTTAGTAATAAAATATCACCGTTTTTCTTTAAATTACTTACGATGCCAAGGCAAGAATGGTTTTTCAAAATGAATGAACAGTACAATAGCCTTAGTGGCTTAGCTAGGGATTGGGGGGAGCCCTAGAGACTTGACCTCTTTAGGGACCCCTGCATTTTAACATTCGACATCCTGACATTATATAAAGGCGTAGCATTTAATATTTCATGGAAAACAAATTTCGGACACTCATTTGGAGGCCCTCAGTGGGTTCCGGTGAGATTTTCAAATTCGGACCCTCCCATCCCCCCTATCTACGTCAGTAGGCCACTGAATAGCCTTCATTTATTGTTTAAACAAAAGCAGCCACTTACACATTAGTTTACTTTGCTAAACAGTACTTAAAATTTAATCTTCAATGATTCTGTCAGCTGTGTTGTTGAACTTGCATTGGAATGTCTTTAAGTAAATGTACTAATTCTTACAAACTACTGGATTTCTTTGTCACACAAAATATGTGTCATATTAAGGGGGAGGGGCCAATAACATATTCTTAAACCCGGGCCCACGGGGACCTTCCTACGCCACTGTATATATATATATTAATATGCGGCCCGCCTAGTCCCTAAATTTTATTAATGCGGCCCTCTGTTCAAAAAGGTTGCCTGATTGGTATATAAATACTCCAATGTCATTAATGATAATTTAATTAACTTTTGTAAGTAATTAAGATATAGCGTTAGATCTTTGAGTTGACTAGAAGCTTCTAGTAAAACAAAAAGTTGGTGGAGAGAGCGGGGGGGAGGGGGGACGGTGTTAGTATGGGCACTACCGCACTACCCTGAGACAAGGACAACTGTGTGACGGCAGCTTACACAAAGACAGCTGGAGTGATAAAAGGGGGACCTGTCGGTACCTGTTAACGTTATGCGACACTGCGACGTGTGAAAAGAGAGGTAACTCTAGTTTGAGAACTGGACCTAGCGTGAGAAACTGTCCCGAGGAGTGGACACACACAATCATGGCGGCTGGAGTGATGGATGTGGTCAGGGCAGGACATAAAGATAGATTTATCTCTGCCTTATCTTCCCTGGTTTGAAAGAATAAAGCATAACCATTTAATGTATTTTAGTGTATGTTTATAGAATTATTTTTTTTTTTAGATATTTAGGATTATATTTGTTAGGATTCCAATTATGCATATATTTAAATATTCAAACACTCTTGGAATAGTTAGAGAACCCACTTTTAGTAAGACACAAAACATTTAAAAATAAACAAGCTTTGAAGATAATAAAATTACATTTTATTTTTATTTTTTTCATATTGTTATTTCTACCTTACATTAGAGATAACTAACATATTATTATGTGCTTCAGGACAAATATGAAAATATTTGCACTTTCTTATAGGCTAAGTAACCCGTCATTGTCGTAAAATTAATCCAGAAAAGCAGTATCGGTATTTTCAAACAATAGAGTCATTATTTGACCGAAAAAAAAAGTTTATTTCAGTTCAATGTGTTTGATTTTAATGCAGCTTTAAAAATGTATCTCTCTCAGAATTAGAACGTTACATGTTAATGAAACCCTCACACAATCACCATGGTCGCCACACATCGTCATCAAGTGGACTCAAGTATTGCTTGGATCTTCCTGCTACAGCATCGGAGGAATCAAACTTTGCTCTAAACTGTAAAGATTGCTTGTTTACATTCCTTGACCAAACAGCTGATAAGTTTAGAGGTTTATAACTCACATGGGCACATTTTTGTAAAGGTCGATAGTGTTCTTGAGTTGGGTTTTCATATTTGGAAACTTCTAAAGATTTGTTTGAAATATCCATTACCATGCGATCTGCTTTGGAAAATATGTTTTGATCACATGTTTCCGAATCATCAGATACTGCGCTTTGATTGGGCGTAGAAAAAGAGTTTGGACATTTTTTACTTAAATTTAAAGGTTCTGAGAAAACATCGCTATCACTGATTGGTGTTTGCTTTATGTCTGGATACGACTTAATACAGTACTGATCTGGGTCAGCTTCTTGAAACTCTGTCATATTTTTGGGAATAACAAAATCTTTCCCACCTGCAGTTGACACGTCATGCTTCACTAGAGTCTGACTTGTTGGTGTACAGAAATGTGAAGGAAGATTGTATGGAAATGTTTTCGTTTCACTGACATCAGCGGTGTTTGTATGGTTGTTATTTGAGGTGTTAAACATTGGATCATTATTTCTTATGGATAACATTTTCCAAGGAATATTTAATGTGTCTGGATATATCTTAGAAAGAACTTGTTTGTTTGATCCTATATCAACCACACACTCAACGTCTTTGTTGTCATGAGTCTCACTACATTTAGAAGTTCTTTTGTCTGTTACAAGACAAACAGAATCGACATCAACAGTTTCATTCGAATAATTTATGCAATGATTGCGTATCATTTCTTTTTCAGCTGAAATCTTGCTAGTGGAAGAGAAAGAAAATGTCGGTCTACAGAAATCTTTAGATTCCAACACAGCAACATTTCTGTGAGCTGTTTGCGTTTCATAGACTACATGCCCGTTATCCTTATCTCTTTCTAAGTACCTGCTCTCATTGTGGGAAAGATCTTGGACATTGCCGAGCTGAGAGAACTGGCGTACCTCAGAATCGCCGCCGTTTCTCTGGTCTATTGATGTGTCATTAGAAGAATGGCTGCAAACTACGTTTTTGTCCCGAATCTTTTTCGACAAACTAAACCCGAAGTAAGAGCCTGACACATCGCTTGCTTCGTCGAAATTTAAGCGTCTTTTCAGCGCATGTTTAGTTTGGTTGCCGTAGTTGAATAGAAAGTGATTTTTGTGGTCGTTGTTAGCATGACTCAATCTATGAACATCTGAAGCAATAGGCCCTGCAGGAGACTGAATACAATTGTAATGGTTTGAGCTAATTTTATCATGTTGATTAGAGTTTTGAGCATCATGATTTATGCTGGACGTTTTTGTGCTTTTAGTCACAGGTAGTTTGAGAGTAACTGACTGCTGTAGGGAAGGGACCTCACTCTCATCAAACGAGGTGCATATGTAAATTGGAAGAAACAATGGTGTCACTTTTTCCATCTTTTTAAGGTCTGTATCTTTATGAGAAGAACTTGGTTTAGTGACTAAGTAATCAGTAACAGCATTCTGGGTTATACCAAAAGTAGGACTCGCTATGTTTTGAACGGTTGAAGTTTCTTCTGAAGTGTCACTAGATTTCTGATTGGTACAGGTAGGTTGAGAGATACAATCTTCTTGTTGCTGAGAATCAGAGAAATCAATCTCTGGCTTAGAAGTAGTGCTTTCTGATCTGGAAAGATTTTCAGTAGAATCGTTTCTAGTGTTCTCTAAATCTTTGGTTGTAATGGTCACAGATTTAATGGTTTCATTACTCAGTACCGATGATGTCTTACAGGTATTTAAGTCAGTAATTTGTTGCCTTCCTACTTCTAGAGTAGGGGCGGGCTCACTCGCCAACTTCTCCGTGTCCAGGTAGTCAGACGTGGACGATACGCTGGACATAGGACTGGGAGGCCTTGGCTTGACGCGTGAAAGTGAGGCCAGTTGACTGGATAGGTTGGTAGAAGATAAGAGACATCGTGTGATAATAGAATTTGGTTTAATTGATGATGAAGTCATGGTCTTACTAGAAGATGCTTGCTCTTTCAATCCTAGAAAAAAAATAAAGTTTAAATAAATATATTATGTTTGATCAATACATAGACACTTATACATAATGTTTAAATATAATCGATCTATATCGTATACTTCCAACATCATTACCTCCCTTAGAAATAAATGAAATTCCGTAAGACTGATAGCGAATTACTATTTCTTACAATCAGGGAATAATCGATATCTTATACAATTGGTGAAAAATGAACACTCCTTACAACTATAGATTTACAAATGGCTCTACCAGCTAGTAAACAAAAATTCTACATATGGATGATATTGGCACGCATAGCATTATTGATATCATTTATATCTAACGATTTACTGACAATTCATAAACTCATTAAATTATCCATACATCTTACAAGACGAAAACGGACTCTCCAATAGTGGAGATTTTCATGATTAAAATATCATAGAATTGAAAAAGATTTTAGTTTATTAACACTTCTTATACTGTCTACACCGGGTACACTCAAATCCTATACTCTTAAGCGAGCAATTCTTGTATATATATACATATATTTCTTCTATTTCGAAAACGGCTCTAACGATTTTCTTTAAAATTTCAACGTATCTAAATGTTAGTGAGAAAAAAATTCTCAGCTCATTGGTCACATCGGGAAAACTCGAGTTTGACCGTTATATCGGTTTGAAAAATGTCTCATTATCGAAAAATTTATTTTGGTTTAAAGGTTTTATGAATGACATGGAGAATTTATGAATGAAAGTTTTCCAATTTATGAATGAAAGTGACGTCAAAGGAAAAAAACTTGACACCCCCTACGTCACTAGGCTCACAGCAAGAAATGAAAAAAAAAAAAGTACACCTCCTACGTCACTGGCTTACAGCCGTTCACTAAAGAATTTCTTTGCAACAAGTTTTATCGCGTTTGAATGAATGAATAGACAACTTTTGCGCACCGTAGTTGAAGGTTTAAAACAGTGAACATCAATCAAGCACGTGGTTATCTGAAGACGCTCAAGTGCTTCCAAGTGTTTCTACAAATTAATCGCTTGATCCCTTTATTATAAGGCACGTTAAAATAAGAATTTAATTAATTGTATATTTTTAATTAGCTATAATGTAGGCCGAAAAGAAAGATATGGACGCCGAATCTGGAATCTGGATGTCTGCCTGGTCGAGCGGTTTGCACGCTGGACTGTCGTTTGGATTTATCGATGGTCCGGGTTCAAACCCTGCCCGCTCCCATCCCCCGTCGTCCTGCGTGAGGTTTGGACTAGGAAGTAACTATCTTCAATTCTGAAGGAACATCCGAAACATGTAAAACAACAAACAATCTGCGTCTAGATCTAGGTCTTGATTCAAGACTTATTATTATTGACGTGAAGTTAATATTTTATTGACATAACGTTATTATTCGTAATTTTAATGTTCATTAGTATAATATAGTATACCAATTGTATTGTTTTAAAATAAAAAAAACAATTTAAACTATTGCTACTAGGAAGATGCCGCGGCCAAGAAAACGCCAGTTATTCAACTTCAACCAAGATTCAAGAGAAGGAAACGATGACGCTGATCCAGCTAAAGTCCCTCGCCTTTCTTTGATTTTAAATGAACTGGATTCAACTTTAATAAATTGCCTGTCTTCAGTCACTCACCAGCCTTCAACTTCGATAAATTGCCCGTCCTCAGTCATTCACCTTCCTTCAACTTCGATAAATTGCCAGTCTTCAGTCACTCACCAGCCTTCAACCTCGATAAATTGCCTGTCTCCAGTGACTCATCAGTCTTCAAATACGATAAATCCCAGAGCATCTTCAGCTAGAGCAAATGCAATCATTAGTAATATCGTCAAGCTAGAAAATTCTGAGGAGCGTTTAAGGAAACTTGAGGATCTGCGACTTCGAGCTTCACATCGACTCGAAAAGGAAACCAACACACAATATTCTAAGCGGTCAACGAGTTTGCGTACGCTGCAGCCACTTTTGATTTAACTATAAACCTTAGTAAAAAACTTGGGGTTAGGGTGTGGTGACGAAAGGCCTAGAAGATATCTGAATGGAGGGATGTGTAAAAGCAGGCCATATCCTTCCATGGGCTGTAGCACCAGTAGCACCACTGGGATAGATGGATGGCAAAAGCCGGTATGAACTTCTTATGGTCTGACAGTCTTAGTGTTCTGTTTGTTCTATATGTAATTGTACATGGCGATTAAATATCAAGTCTCTTAAGTCCTCCTACAGTCTAGACAGCGTAAAACTATCGTAGGCCTACTATTATTGGCTTGTAAGAAAGTCTTTGAAGTTTTCCCCAATAACGTAGAAATTTGCGTCACTCGATGTTTCGTACTAAAGCCATAATTGAATATACTAATTCCAAAATTAAATGTCTGAACGTACCAATTTACATATAGAACAAACAGAATACTAAAGAAATTTTTCGAATTAGTAGTCTTTATCCAATCGTTCATTTTCGTAATTATAAAAAAAAATCCAAAAATGACTTCGGGTATATGAAATTATTTAACCGAGCAAGGCTCGGCCACCTGATATTATACTTTTATAGTTGTTGTTTTTTTCCACCACAGAGAAAAATCTCTAATAATACTGACTACAATACTAATAAGATTTTCCTGGCCAAACGGGGGGGGGGGGAGAAATAGAAAAAACTGTTTTTACCCAATTATTTTTTTAGCACTAACTGCCACTAACTACTATCTCCCCGTGAATGATATTTCAACAACAGAGCTAGTGATGACTACAAAGTAGTATAAGTAAGAAGGAGGGAGAATTTAGGGACTGACCCACATTCTTTATAGTCTACTAGCCATATGTTACCCGCGGCCCGTGGGTCTTAATTTGCGTATCACTGTTGTCACTGAGATAGTTTATATAGTATAGTATAGTATAGTATAGTATAGCATATATTAGCAGTAATTTTGTTTATTTTTCTTACACTGAGATACTGTTGATTAATCGGGATCAATTATTTCAGTAATGAGAACTGTTTTCTTTTCTATTATTTGATTTATTGAATACAGAGACGCGCCGTACAGACATTAAATAAAACAAAAACGTATCTACTTACCAGAGAGGGATGAGGACGGAGACTCTGGTCCACTCAGGTGGTCAAGAAGACGTTCTCTAAGGAGGCCAGAGAAGGAATCAGATGACCTTTGACCTATATTTCTTGAGCTTGTCATTGAAACACTTTTAGTATCTACATAAATATAGAAAAGAATTTCTTTTATCAGTGAGTTCAAAAAAACAGTCGCATAATGTAGACTGTAGAGTGACATATTATAGTAACAGTAATATTGAAACGCAATGCAATTTTAAATGGCCCATTCCATTCTAACTCTTGATCAGTGGAATGAAAAAAAAAATACTCCAAATTAAATGTAGAAAGAACCCAAGTACTATTTTAAAACAAATCTGTTCGAGAAACAAAGCTAACCGAACGGGAAAAGGTCATACACATATCACTATATCTAAATACTGCAGAAATAAATAATATACAACTAATTGATTAATTTAAATGGTAATTTTTCTTGGTCGATACATTTACTGTCATTGACAATAAATAATTATGCAAATATTTCAACTTGAGAGAAAAACTTAATTTGGGAAATAACTTTAAATATACAACCGCCTCTCTCGATTAGTAGTATTTATTTCCATTTTTTTATAACATATTAATAATTGTCTAATTAGTTAATTCTTTTAGTGATTCATGTTTTTGTAAGGTTGTAACTTTATCCGAGAATGAGAGTGCGAATGAAAAAGGTGTACACAATCTGTGCCAGACAGACTGGTCGAATGTATCAGTGTCTGCTTTGTAAACAAAACAAGAAAGAAATAATATAGGCATATATCAAACTCTAAATGCCTGACTACTCTGTGACTAAGTTTTGAATAATTTTCACTTAAGACTTTCTAGTTCATTATTATTTTAGAAGAAATTTCTTACCAGTGTGAGTAGTTTTCAGCTGGCGCAAATACCTCACGGCCATCTCAAGGATATCTGCTTTCTCTAATTTTGTATAGCGGCGATTCTAAAACCAAAAAAAAAAAGGTCATTACATTCCATCGAGCAGATAGGAGTAAGGGTGGTAAGTTTAAAAAATAAAGTAGGGGGGATAAGTAAAAAAAAAAAAGTAAATTTGGGGCGTACTTCTGAAAGAGAAAGACTGACGTCATAATCTACTGAATAGACAATCGGGCAATGCCACGGTCTGATAACAAGCTTTTGAAGCATACTATTTACCGCATTAAACTATGAAACATAGCCTTTGTAGGTTCACCACCCTAGTTTGTGAAAGGAGGCTACCAGAATATATTCTACTTTGCCAAAAAAATGGGGATCCCTATTCTATTTTTAAAAGCCTTAGACAACTTATTATTTATTAGCTGCACTTCTGGACTACCACATGTGTTGTGATCAATTATACGTCAGAATTGAATAATAGCCTACTTTATTTCATGGCACTATTCTTTATTTATGTAGGTTATGTAGTTTACATATACTATTGTTGAAATTTAAGATATTGTTAATTATAGTAAGTTAGATACAATAGATAGTTATATAAAGTAGATCTAGATTATTCTAGTAACCCAACTAAGTCTGCGAAGCTGAAATTCTTGCCCTTTAGTTCCTTACATTTAAAAAAAAAACTTTGAACATTTATTAAACTCTCACTGGTAACAAGAGTGTTGACAAATAGCCATAAGTGAACTTTAATCAGTCTTAGATTATGTATATCAATATAAATTATTGACTTCAAACATACTTGGCTTACATCCCCTTGAACAGACTCAGGTATCAGGGCCCGTAACTCTGCTAAACTGGCGTTAATGCGAGCTCTTCTACGTTTTTCCATTGCCGGTTTGGAGTTCTGAAATAGACCAAGAAAATAAACAAATATTTTATAACTTAGTTTGAATATGGCGTTAGGTGTCGTGTGGTGTATAACTATTGAAAAGTGTAGGCCTACGAAAAATCCTCATCAAACATGGACATGTACATGGTCTACATTATACATAGTACATACACTTTATAAAGAACAATGAATAAGAGATCAGTACCATTGCAAATTATAGAAAGATACAGTTCAACTATATTTTATCTCCAATAATAACAATTTCCTAGAAATAATATCATGGTATTTAGTAACTGTATATTTAGTAATAAGGACTCCAAGAAATGGCTTATTATTTTTTAGTAACTAATTAGGCCAATATAGCGCATTGATTGATATTAAAATATAGATATTCGGTGTAACCTTATATAGCAAAGAATTGTAGAACCTAAGTATTGAGTTTTAGGTAGTGTCTGGTTTTTTTATATATCGGTATTTAGTTTACTGGTATTTAATGCGAAAGTGTCTAATATCTGGATTTAAAAAGAAATGGAAAACATTTATTTCAACTTTTTTTTACTTGTCATTCTTATCATTACTAAATTTTATAAAAATTCTTCAAAAAATTCTTCTTAAATTAATAATCATTCGATAAATTTTAAATCGTGCATAATAAATTGCGGACAATGAAATATGAATATCGATTTAATTTAGTACTTCAATTCTTGTTGGTGAACATTTCGTCTTATTATGATTTTCTATAAAGTGTTGAAGTTCCTACACTTTATTAAGAACTAAAGAAAACTGAGACTCACCTTTCCTTCCAGAGTCCAGGCACCACTTCTGCTATTCCTCGTGTCTGCTCGCATTATGAGGCCGTTAATATCAAGAGAAAAGGGGGAGGGGCGGACACTTTGCTAATTGAACAAATCGAGGTCACACCACGTCACAGTTCTTTAACTGTGACCTACTTTAAACAATTGACCTTTCACGTGGAAAAAAAAAGTTTTTTTAAAACATTTATTCCTTCGAATCGAGGCCACAGGCTGGCACTGAACTGGTCCAGTCAAATTGAAATGGAAAGACCCAGGTGCTAGTGTCTTAGTCTTTTTTTCCCTTCTCCTTCTTGCGCCGGTGGGTGACCTGAAGGGTCACAGATGACCCTCCTCCGTCTCGCCTGGCCAGTCACAGCTCGCCCCCCGAGGGCCACGCGAGGACAGTTACCCAGAGTGTGGACCTTGGCTAAGGTCTGTTGAATTAACCTTGAACAAAAACTACAACAGGACAAGATATCCTCAGGAGGAGGGGAAGTCAATGGAATAGATGGAGGTATTAGGACTGAACGTGGGTTGAAATTGTTTTAAAGGAACATAGACTAAATCTAGTCACAGCAAAGAACATTCTATTGATAGGCCTATTAATCTAGAAAACGGTGCACAAAATATTTCCTTAATGAATTCCATTTTTACAAAATTTCTATACATGTCGCCCATTTATTGGAAAAAAAAACTTGGATACGACTCTAAAAATTTTCTTAGAAAACCTTTGATGTATATATTTAGGAAAAGATTTACTATCTCATTGGCCACACTGGGAAAATCCTAGTTTGCGAGATATATTGTTTTCAACGTATCAAAAAAATAATTTAACTTTGGCTAGAAGACTGGAACATCTTTATTTTGAACAGACCACGACTTCGACCATTCCGACTAGGATACGAAATGTACCCAAAAGTATAAGAAATGAATCAACTTTAAAGACCATATTGCGCATCGTCTTTTTCGTCTAGGTCTATGGGCATTTCAGTCAAATATTATTAAGTCTGTAGATACATACATTTGCTTAGCCAGGACTTTTTTCTGGGGGGAGGGGGGAAATCTAACATTCATTCTCTACTAATAGTAAAATAATCGCTCTATTAGTTGTAAAAAGAATTTTTTTTTTAATAAATTGTTACTATTTTATTGTCTTTTTTTTTTGCTATTATTTTTTTAAATTTTCAAATTATTTTTTATTGTAGGTACTTATCTATATCTGAATAACAAACACAGCTATTCACAGAACGCGCCATATAGATGTACACTTAATGGGGTTGTGTGTACGTATATTTAACTTTGTCTTCAATTTGAATCTGCTATGGTCACAAAAAATTGTAATTCCTTTTTTAAAACAAAAAAAAAAAAGGCAACATATTAAAGCGAAAACAAACACAAGTACAAAATTACATTCTCTTTCTCTCAGTGTCTCTTTCTCTCTTTCTCTTTCTTTTCCTCTCTCTCTCTCTCTCTCTCTCTCTCTCTCTCTCTCTCTTCACTCTATCATGGAAAGAAACGTTTACAAAAAAAAAAAAAAAGAAATGACACCCTTGTGTGTAACACAAGAGAAGCTCACCATGACAATTCTTTTCATTGAAAGAGATCCGAGCAGACAATTTCTTTTTGTCATCAGACCCATTCAGATCTTTTCATGGTCGTAGCCTGACTTGAGGCCCCTGAAGGTCAGTTCGTTGACCAGGTACCACGAGATCTTTGACCTGTTATGACTTGGACCTTGAACAAGGGCGTTAACTACTCAACTTAAAAAAAAAAAAAAAAAAAAAAAAAAAATTGGGGATATATTTGATAATATTATGGGTTCGATTTATATAAAATGTTTGTAAACTGTTTTACATGTTCCTTCAGAGCTGAAGATTCTCTATTTCCTAGTCCAAACCTTCCGCAGGACGACGAGGGATCGCAGCGGGCAGGGAATGAACCCAAGACTATCGAGACGACCGAACGACAGTCCAGAGCGCATACCGCACGACCAGGAAGCCATGTTTAATTTATAGAACCGCGTCACTATAAAGTCAACGAGAAAAACGTAAGAATTATTCAATTGACCATCTTTGAGTTGGTGTTGTTGTTTGTGTTTAGTTATATATAAAACAACAACACACAAAAAACATCAATTTTGAAAAAAGAAATCTAATGTTCTCATATTCCCTATATTGACTTCTCCTTATCACCTTTGTTCTCTCTCTCTCCCTTTCTATCCTTCTTTCTTTTACTATTATCTATGAATCTCTCAATTCTATTTCTCTTCTTCTTCTTATACAATACAGACGTTACTTCAAAAAAGAAGATGATTACGTCCTACGCGTCATGCATTCAGTCATGCATATTAACCAATGACTTAAATTCTGCCAAGTCACTGATTTTCCTGGCTAGCTCAGGCAACCCATTCCATGCTCTAATAGCACTAGGGTAGAAGGAGCTTTTGTACAAATTTGTCCTAGCATATGAGACGAGGAATGTGCCTTTTTCTTTGTGTCTTTCTGAGTATTTTATTAAATTTTATTTTGGAATTTGAAGATTATGGTTAAGTGTTTTATGTATAATTGCTACTTTACTTTCTAAATTTAGTGGTTTTACCAAAGGTGTTACTCTAGTCAAATGTGAATATTGATTTGTTATGAATCTCACTGCTCTATTTTGTGTCTGTTCTCTTCCACTCTATTCTAATCGCTATCATTCTATCCCAGTCTCTCTCTCTCTCTCATTTTTTCATCTCTTGTTCATTCTCTCTATCTTCCTCTCAACCATTCTGTTGTGAATTTGCTAATTTGGATTGTCACCCCTTAGTGTTTGTTTA
>JADKLZ010005123.1:0-16784 GCA_021533235.1 Biomphalaria straminea | reverse complement strand
TCTCACATAATAAATACCTACCGGATTAATTTTGTTTTCCCGAGAGACATCTATTATATTGATAGCAACATTTAACAGTAAGAAAACAAAAAACCTTTTTTTTTAATCTTTAAAAAAAAATGATTACCGGTATCTTAGGGGAAGAACCACACAAAAAATTGCATATATTTCAATACTGTAAGATAAGCTCCATTTTTCTGCATTAAATAAATTTATTGATTGCCATTAATGGAATAACTAATTGGTTAACCTTTGATTGATCCATTGATTGTCATCAACTTTGAATAATTAACAACACTGTATTACAATTACATATCACAACAAGTCTATGTTATAAATCAGGGGTGGGCAAATTAAAGTACGCAGGCCACATGCGGCCCGCCGAAGAGTTTGATGCGGCGCGCGAAAACCTTAATAAATCAAGTGTGCACACACATTACACATATAAAATGCAAATATATTAAAAATAAATAATTGTAAATAGCTATAGAAATTTTTGAAACTTTTGATTCTTATCACTTATAATGAAGAGGCTAAAGAAACATTGTCTCTAAACGTCATTCTAATATGCCGAGAGTAAATGAAGATTATATTTAAAAGCAATATTTCGATAATTTCAGTAAAACACATAAGCCGAGGCCAGTATTTTTTCAATGCTATGAAGAAAGTGTTGAAAGAGTTGGCTTGGCTTGTACAAGATGGCAAGGGTAGCAACTGATGGAGCTTTGACGGAGAAAAACCTTTTTAATAGAATAAAGAAAATATCCCAACCATAATCTAGTAACTGGAAAGTTTGCACAGAGCTACATTGAATTCGTGCTTCACAATGGGAATTATAATAACTTACATTTAGGAAAATGTTTATAGTCAAAGTATGCGGCTGCTAAAGTCCATGATATCTATCTATCTATCTATCTCTCTCTCTCTCTATATATATATATATATATATACAGTGGCGTAGCATCCATGGCGCGAAGGGGTTCAATGAACCCGGGCCCACGACCATTTAGGAGCTCACACCCAATGGTGAAACAACCATGGGTCCACGGTCCCTCTATGCACCGAAAACTCTAGATTAGGGCCTCCATAAAATACTAAGTAGTTACATAGAATATCTGGACTTATATGAGGCCCCATATCTCAAATAGCTTACGATCTATTCAACTGTATATACGACACTACATGGCGCGTAGGGGTTTCATATCGCCTGGTTCCACGACTAAAGACCAATTGTGGCCTGACCTTAACTGCAATTTTGTAAAAATTAAAAAGTTTCCTTAAAATATCCTGAACGTCATCTTAAAGTTTATATTAACTTCAAAACATTTAAATTAACCCGTTTTTTTTTTCTAGTTGGTGTTATTGTAAGAAACTGCTTTTATCAAGTTTATAGTAATGTGGTGACAGTGCGTTGGTGGTGACGTTTGGGCCCCATACTTTCTTCTTTCTTTTATTTTTTCCATCTATGTTAATTAAACCTATTTTTTCAGCTTTTTTTTTTAAAGTAAGATTTTTTTTTACATTACCAGAACTCTAGATTTAGACTTAAAATAGGTATTAAACAAGAAAAAGAAACATCATATTCTGTTTGTTACTTTGGGAAACATTAAAGATGTTGAGTTTTTAGCTACTTATTGTGACTGTATTGGGAGGAGGTTTATAGGCCTAACACACATTTTTAAGATATAGCGATAATTACATTTATCGTGGGATAGTGTCTTTCACTTAAGTGGCTGCTTTGTCTTCTGGTGTGTGCACTGGAAAGTCCTAAGGATGATCGCTGATTTATACCCAGAAACATCGTTTTTATCCAACCGAATCGTCAAAAAAAAATAAAAAAGATAGGCCTAATTACTTAACTCACAAACTTGCCCAACATACAGACAACCTGAATGACTGAGAACAGTGGATGATCTAATTCTAAATAAAGATAAAATCGAAAAAGTGGACAATTACTGACTGAAAATAATTCATCGCATATTTAATGATAGTTTAACTTTAAAATGCAATAACCTTTCTGTCACCACCTCAAAGTTGGTGCCATTGGGCACTATTAACAAGTTTATGAATGAACCCCGCATGTCACCTCCACGCCTACAGTGAACGCAGTGCTACAGTAACATTTCAACAACATATAAAACCGTGGTGACAGTTTAAATCCACAGTATCATGGTAAAATACACAAGTCCCTGAGTAACAAATAGTAATAATCCAAAGTCCATCAGCTGTCTTCAAACGACGACTTGCATTTTTCACCCACACAGGTTGTAGTATCAGGGTTGTCTAGTTTCACACTAGTGTAGTCTCAGCATGTCTGGTTTCACACCAGGGTTGTCTCAGCTTCTCACTTGTTAGGATGATAAATTGACTGGAACAATGATGATAATAATAATAAGTGACTGGAACAATGATGAGCTCCTTAGGCTATTTCAACTGGTGTAGACGTACGACCACATATCAGGCTTCCAGATAGATGACACTTAGGACAGTAGTCAACTGGAAAAAATATGTTGAAGTTGAAAATAATCTAACAGGAACAGATAAAATTGTTCAGATCATCCCGGATGAAAATAACTTGCTAAGAGTAGCAACTGTGTAGTGTGTCATGGCAGGTCAATGTGACACATAGACGATCAGGTGTGTAGTTGAAAAATACTGGCAATACTAGATTCAAGTTGCGATTTAATTTGAAGTACAGGATAAAATAGATCTAGATTCTAGCAGTCTGTTAAGTTCAGAACTCTTTTGTCTTTTGTTACCAAAAATAGAATTATAGATCTAGGCTAGCAAAATATAATGTCACTGTAGTCTTTGGAAAGGATCACCTGTGTTCTCACGTGAATCTCGCTTTGAAAATAATATGGGCTGGTCTCAATGTTTGTAGATCTAGGTCATCTTTACGATTACAAATGAAATAAAGAGTCCAATAAAACAGGACTTGGCTTTGTTTACCAGCTTTCTCGATCTAGTTTACAATTGTACAAAAAATATCATAGAGTTACTTTTTCTTGATTGTATAGTTGTCAACTCCAAATCAAAATCATTCTTGAAATATCACTTTTAAATTACTTGTCAGCAATACAAATTACTTGACTTCTTCTTCTTAGGTACTGATAAATACGATACGTTGGCACTTCTGATACGATAAATGTCAGATACAAATATTACTTCTATGACCGCTTCTGTCAAAAATGTCCTTTTGACGATACTTCTGATACTATAAATGTCCAATACAATATTACTTCTTTACTTCTGACACCATAAATCACTTGAAGAAATGAGGAAAGGAGTCTGCTTTTGTAGCAGATACAAATTATACTTTAATAATGTGCAAAGTCCAATGGTTTAAACTACCACTTCTGACGCCATAAATCACTTGAAAAAATGAAGAAACTACCACTTCTGACACCATAAATGTCACCACGGTTTTATATGTTGTTGAAATGTTACTGTAGCACTGCGTTCACTGTAGGCGTGGAGGTGACATGCGGGTTCATTCATAAACTTGTTAATAGTAGACTCGTCAGGATCAATACTCTATATAATCTATACGTACTAACTTCACTTGTAAAATGAGGAAATAACTCGTCTTATAGCAGACACAAATAATACTTTAATAAGTACAAATATATACACCACTTGTAGAAAATGATACACAACTTCAGAATGATTCAAATATCCATAAACGAATGATTCACAAATAACTCATAGTAAATAACTTCAGTCCATTACAAAATCTTAAACAACTTTATCAAATCAACTTCTTGTAACAACTACATACTAGTGACTGCTTCAAAGTTTCTCTCTCAACTGCCTGTTCACATATAATTAAAAGTATTCACATTCTCACAACATGGTAGTGAATTGAGTTCATAATATACAAACTGGGGTGTCCACCCAATGGCACCAACTTTGAGGTGGTGACACTTTCATTTAGTGGTCATCGCAAAGTGTATCGTTTAGGTGACGGAAGTAACAACAAAAATGTCTTAGCAGTAAATAAATTCTTAAGAAAACAAAAACACAACCCTTTACCTCGACCCACAAATTTAAAACGAGATAATAGACTTGGGCAATGCAATTTTAGCAAAACACCTAAAGGAGATCCAAATCTGTGCCATTTTCTCTGTCATGGTTGACAGCACTCAAAGAGAATAAAAAAATTATTAAATTTGCATTATTTTCTGAAATTGTTTTGTAAACTCCGATGAAGAATTACCCAAAGAAATTGCAGAAAATTCATTTTTGTGAGAAACAGGAGTCTGTAGGATTCACTAAATAAATACTCTTAAGTAATAAAAATAGAGGGCGCGGTGGCTGAGCGGTAAAGCGCTTGGCTTCCGTACTGGAGGTCCCGGGTTCAAATCCTGGTGAAGGCTGGGATTTTTATTTCGGGATTTTCGGGCGCCCTTGAGTCCACCCAGCTCTAATGGGTACCTGACATTAGTTGGGGAAAAGTAAAGGCGGTTGGTCGTTGTGCTGGCCACATGACACCCTCGTTAACCGTAGGCCACAGAATCAGATGACCTTTACATCATCTGCCCTATAGACCACTAGGTCTGAAAGGGGAACTTTACTTTTTTTTTTTTAGTAATAAAATATCACCGTTTTTCTTTAAATTACTTACGATGCCAAGGCAAGAATGGTTTTTCAAAATGAATGAACAGTACAATAGCCTTAGTGGCTTAGCTAGGGATTGGGGGGAGCCCTAGAGACTTGACCTCTTTAGGGACCCCTGCATTTTAACATTCGACATCCTGACATTATATAAAGGC
Organism: Biomphalaria straminea; assembly: GCA_021533235.1. Classification (NCBI taxonomy): domain Eukaryota; kingdom Metazoa; phylum Mollusca; class Gastropoda; family Planorbidae; genus Biomphalaria; species Biomphalaria straminea. The sequence continues at coordinate 12,009 of JADKLZ010005123.1, read as the reverse complement.
GTAGCATTTAATATTTCATGGAAAACAAATTTCGGACACTCATTTGGAGGCCCTCAGTGGGTTCCGGTGAGATTTTCAAATTCGGACCCTCCCATCCCCCCTATCTACGTCAGTAGGCCACTGAATAGCCTTCATTTATTGTTTAAACAAAAGCAGCCACTTACACATTAGTTTACTTTGCTAAACAGTACTTAAAATTTAATCTTCAATGATTCTGTCAGCTGTGTTGTTGAACTTGCATTGGAATGTCTTTAAGTAAATGTACTAATTCTTACAAACTACTGGATTTCTTTGTCACACAAAATATGTGTCATATTAAGGGGGAGGGGCCAATAACATATTCTTAAACCCGGGCCCACGGGGACCTTCCTACGCCACTGTATATATATATATTAATATGCGGCCCGCCTAGTCCCTAAATTTTATTAATGCGGCCCTCTGTTCAAAAAGGTTGCCTGATTGGTATATAAATACTCCAATGTCATTAATGATAATTTAATTAACTTTTGTAAGTAATTAAGATATAGCGTTAGATCTTTGAGTTGACTAGAAGCTTCTAGTAAAACAAAAAGTTGGTGGAGAGAGCGGGGGGGAGGGGGGACGGTGTTAGTATGGGCACTACCGCACTACCCTGAGACAAGGACAACTGTGTGACGGCAGCTTACACAAAGACAGCTGGAGTGATAAAAGGGGGACCTGTCGGTACCTGTTAACGTTATGCGACACTGCGACGTGTGAAAAGAGAGGTAACTCTAGTTTGAGAACTGGACCTAGCGTGAGAAACTGTCCCGAGGAGTGGACACACACAATCATGGCGGCTGGAGTGATGGATGTGGTCAGGGCAGGACATAAAGATAGATTTATCTCTGCCTTATCTTCCCTGGTTTGAAAGAATAAAGCATAACCATTTAATGTATTTTAGTGTATGTTTATAGAATTATTTTTTTTTTTAGATATTTAGGATTATATTTGTTAGGATTCCAATTATGCATATATTTAAATATTCAAACACTCTTGGAATAGTTAAGAGAACCCACTTTTAGTAAGACACAAAACATTTAAAAATAAACAAGCTTTGAAAATAATACAATTACATTTAATTTTTATTATTTTCAAATTGTTATTTGTACCTAACATTGGAGATAACTAACATATTATTATGTGCTAGCAACATTGACAGTAAAACATCTCCACTGTGTATTTTCTGGCTTACAGGTAAATGTGACTTCATCTTTTTCAATGAACCTTCAGGACAACAATGAAAATATTTGCACTTTCTTACAGGCTAAGTAACCCGTCATTGTCGTAAAATTAATCCAGAAACACAGTATCGGTATTTTCCAACAAAAGTGTCATTTCATTTATTTGACCGATAAAAAGTTTCATTTCAGTTCAATGTGTTTGATTTTAATGCAGCTTTAAAAATGTATCTCTCTCAGAATTAGAACGTTACATGTTAATGAAACCCTCACACAATCACCATGGTCGCCACACATCGTCATCAAGTGGACTCAAGTATTGCTTGGATCTTCCTGCTACAGCATCGGAGGAATCAAACTTTGCTCTAAACTGTAAAGATTGCTTGTTTACATTCCTTGACCAAACAGCTGATAAGTTTAGAGGTTTATAACTCACATGGGCACATTTTTGTAAAGGTCGATAGTGTTCTTGAGTTGGGTTTTCATATCTGGAAACATTTAAAGATTTGTTTGAAATATCCGTTACCAAGCGATCTGCTTTGGAAAATACGTTTTGATCACATGTTTCCGAATCTTCAGATACTGCGCTTTGATTGGGCGTTGAAAAAGAGTTTGGACATTTTTTACTTAAATTTAAAGGTTCCGAAAAAACATCGCTATCACTAATTGATGTTTGTCTTATGTCTGGATATAACTTAAACCAGTACTGATCTAGGTCAGCTCTTTGAAACTCTGTCATATTTTTGGGTATAACAAAACCGTTCCCACCTGACACGTCATGCTTCACTAGAGTCTGACTTCTTGGTGTACAGAAATGTGAAGGAAGTTTGGGTGGAAAAGTTTTTGTTTCACTGACATCAGCGGTGTTTCTATGGTTGTTATTTGAGGGACTAAACATTGGATCATTATTTCTTATGGATAACATTTTCCAAGGAATATTTAATGTTTCTGGATATATCTTAGAAAGAACTTGTTTGTTTGATCCTGTATCAACCACACACTCAAGGTCTTTGTTGTCATGAGTCTCACTACATTTAGAAGCTCTTGTGTCTGTTACAAGACAATCAGCATCAACAGTTTCATTCCTGCAATGATTACGTACCATTTCTTTTTCAGTTGAAATCTTGCAAGTGGAAGAGGAAGAAAAAGACGGTCTGCAGAAATCTTTAGATTCCAACACAGCATCATTTATGTGAGCTGTTTGCGTTTCATAGACTACATGCCCATTATCCTTATCTCTTTCTAAGTAGCTGTTCTCATTGTGGGAAAGATCTTGGATGTTGTCGAGCTGAGAGAACTGGCGTACCTCAGAATCGCCGCCATTTCTCTGGTCTACTGATGTGTCATTAGAAGAATGGCTGCAAACTACGTTTTTGTCCCGAATCTTTTTCGACAAACTAAACCCGAAGTAAGAGCCTGACACATCGCTTGCTTCGTCGAAATTTAAGCGTCTCTTCAGCGCATGTTTAGTTTGGTTGCCGTAGTTGAATAGAAAGTGATCTTTGTAGTCGTTGTTAGCATGACTCAATCTATGAACATCTGAAGCAATAGGCCTTGCAGGAGACTGAATAAAATTGTAATGGTCTGAGTTAATTTTATCATGTTGATTAGAGTTTTGAGCATCATGATTTATGCTGGACGTTTTTGTGCTTTTAGTCACAGGTAGTTTGAGAGTAACTGACTGCTGTAGGGAAGGGACCTCACTCTCATCAAACGAGGTGCATATGTAAATTGGAAGAAACAATGGTGTCACTTTTTCCATCTTTTTAAGGTCTGTTTCTTTATGAGAAGTTGGATTAGTGACTAAGTAATCAGTAATAGCATTCTGGGTTATACCAAAAGTAGGACTCGCTATGTTTTGAACGGTTGAAGTTTCTTCTGAAGTGTCACTAGATTTCTGATTGGTACAGGTAGGTTGAGAGATACAATCTTCTTGTTGCTGAGAATCAGAGAAATCAATCTCTGGCTTAGAAGTACTGCTTTCTGATCTGGAAAGATTTTCAGTAGAATCGTTTCTAGTGTTCTCTAAATCTTTGGTTGTAATGGTCACAGATTTAATGGTTTCATTACTCAGTACCAATGATGTCTTACAGGTATTTAAGTCAGTAATTTGTTGCCTTCCTACTTCTAGAGTAGGGGCGGGCTCACTCGCCAACTTCTCCGTGTCCAGGTAGTCAGACGTGGACGATACGCTGGACACAGGACTGGGAGGCCTTGGCTTGACGCGTGAAAGTGAGGCCAGTTGACTGGATAGGTTGGTAGAAGATAAGAGACATCGTGTGATAATAGAATTTGGTTTAATTGATGATGAAGTCTTGGTCTTACTAGAAGATGCTTGCTCTTTCAATCCTAGAAAAAAATAAAGTTTAAATAAATATATTATGTTTGATCAATGCATAGACACTTATACATAATGTTTAAATATAATCGATCTATATCGTATACTTCCAACAGCATCACCTTCTTTAGAAATAAATGAAATTCCGTAAGACTCATAGCGAATTACTATTTCTTACAATCAGGGAATAATCGATATCTTATACAATTGGTGAAAAATGAACACTCCTTACAACTATAGATTTACAAATGGCTCTACCAGCTAGTAAACAAAAATTCTACATATGGATGATATTGGCACGCATAGCATTATTGATATCATTTATATCTAACGATTTACTGACAATTCATAAACTCATTAAATTATCCATACATCTTACAAGACGAAAACGGACTCTCCAATAGTGGAGATTTTCATGATTAAAATATCATAGAATTGAAAAAGATTTTAGTTTATTAACACTTCTTATACTGTCTACACCGGGTACACTCAAATCCTATACTCTTAAGCGAGCAATTCTTGTATATATATACATATATTTCTTCTATTTCGAAAACGGCTCTAACGATTTTCTTTAAAATTTCAACGTATCTAAATGTTAGTGAGAAAAAAATTCTCAGCTCATTGGTCACATCGGGAAAACTCGAGTTTGACCGTTATATCGGTTTGAAAAATGTCTCATTATCGAAAAATTTATTTTGGTTTAAAGGTTTTATGAATGACATGGAGAATTTATGAATGAAAGTTTTCCAATTTATGAATGAAAGTGACGTCAAAGGAAAAAAACTTGACACCCCCTACGTCACTAGGCTCACAGCAAGAAATGAAAAAAAAAAAAGTACACCTCCTACGTCACTGGCTTACAGCCGTTCACTAAAGAATTTCTTTGCAACAAGTTTTATCGCGTTTGAATGAATGAATAGACAACTTTTGCGCACCGTAGTTGAAGGTTTAAAACAGTGAACATCAATCAAGCACGTGGTTATCTGAAGACGCTCAAGTGCTTCCAAGTGTTTCTACAAATTAATCGCTTGATCCCTTTATTATAAGGCACGTTAAAATAAGAATTTAATTAATTGTATATTTTTAATTAGCTATAATGTAGGCCGAAAAGAAAGATATGGACGCCGAATCTGGAATCTGGATGTCTGCCTGGTCGAGCGGTTTGCACGCTGGACTGTCGTTTGGATTTATCGATGGTCCGGGTTCAAACCCTGCCCGCTCCCATCCCCCGTCGTCCTGCGTGAGGTTTGGACTAGGAAGTAACTATCTTCAATTCTGAAGGAACATCCGAAACATGTAAAACAACAAACAATCTGCGTCTAGATCTAGGTCTTGATTCAAGACTTATTATTATTGACGTGAAGTTAATATTTTATTGACATAACGTTATTATTCGTAATTTTAATGTTCATTAGTATAATATAGTATACCAATTGTATTGTTTTAAAATAAAAAAAACAATTTAAACTATTGCTACTAGGAAGATGCCGCGGCCAAGAAAACGCCAGTTATTCAACTTCAACCAAGATTCAAGAGAAGGAAACGATGACGCTGATCCAGCTAAAGTCCCTCGCCTTTCTTTGATTTTAAATGAACTGGATTCAACTTTAATAAATTGCCTGTCTTCAGTCACTCACCAGCCTTCAACTTCGATAAATTGCCCGTCCTCAGTCATTCACCTTCCTTCAACTTCGATAAATTGCCAGTCTTCAGTCACTCACCAGCCTTCAACCTCGATAAATTGCCTGTCTCCAGTGACTCATCAGTCTTCAAATACGATAAATCCCAGAGCATCTTCAGCTAGAGCAAATGCAATCATTAGTAATATCGTCAAGCTAGAAAATTCTGAGGAGCGTTTAAGGAAACTTGAGGATCTGCGACTTCGAGCTTCACATCGACTCGAAAAGGAAACCAACACACAATATTCTAAGCGGTCAACGAGTTTGCGTACGCTGCAGCCACTTTTGATTTAACTATAAACCTTAGTAAAAAACTTGGGGTTAGGGTGTGGTGACGAAAGGCCTAGAAGATATCTGAATGGAGGGATGTGTAAAAGCAGGCCATATCCTTCCATGGGCTGTAGCACCAGTAGCACCACTGGGATAGATGGATGGCAAAAGCCGGTATGAACTTCTTATGGTCTGACAGTCTTAGTGTTCTGTTTGTTCTATATGTAATTGTACATGGCGATTAAATATCAAGTCTCTTAAGTCCTCCTACAGTCTAGACAGCGTAAAACTATCGTAGGCCTACTATTATTGGCTTGTAAGAAAGTCTTTGAAGTTTTCCCCAATAACGTAGAAATTTGCGTCACTCGATGTTTCGTACTAAAGCCATAATTGAATATACTAATTCCAAAATTAAATGTCTGAACGTACCAATTTACATATAGAACAAACAGAATACTAAAGAAATTTTTCGAATTAGTAGTCTTTATCCAATCGTTCATTTTCGTAATTATAAAAAAAAATCCAAAAATGACTTCGGGTATATGAAATTATTTAACCGAGCAAGGCTCGGCCACCTGATATTATACTTTTATAGTTGTTGTTTTTTTCCACCACAGAGAAAAATCTCTAATAATACTGACTACAATACTAATAAGATTTTCCTGGCCAAACGGGGGGGGGGGGAGAAATAGAAAAAACTGTTTTTACCCAATTATTTTTTTAGCACTAACTGCCACTAACTACTATCTCCCCGTGAATGATATTTCAACAACAGAGCTAGTGATGACTACAAAGTAGTATAAGTAAGAAGGAGGGAGAATTTAGGGACTGACCCACATTCTTTATAGTCTACTAGCCATATGTTACCCGCGGCCCGTGGGTCTTAATTTGCGTATCACTGTTGTCACTGAGATAGTTTATATAGTATAGTATAGTATAGTATAGTATAGCATATATTAGCAGTAATTTTGTTTATTTTTCTTACACTGAGATACTGTTGATTAATCGGGATCAATTATTTCAGTAATGAGAACTGTTTTCTTTTCTATTATTTGATTTATTGAATACAGAGACGCGCCGTACAGACATTAAATAAAACAAAAACGTATCTACTTACCAGAGAGGGATGAGGACGGAGACTCTGGTCCACTCAGGTGGTCAAGAAGACGTTCTCTAAGGAGGCCAGAGAAGGAATCAGATGACCTTTGACCTATATTTCTTGAGCTTGTCATTGAAACACTTTTAGTATCTACATAAATATAGAAAAGAATTTCTTTTATCAGTGAGTTCAAAAAAACAGTCGCATAATGTAGACTGTAGAGTGACATATTATAGTAACAGTAATATTGAAACGCAATGCAATTTTAAATGGCCCATTCCATTCTAACTCTTGATCAGTGGAATGAAAAAAAAAATACTCCAAATTAAATGTAGAAAGAACCCAAGTACTATTTTAAAACAAATCTTTTCGAGAAACAAAGCTAACCGAACGGGAAAAGGTCATACACATATCACTATATCTAAATACTGCAGAAATAAATAATATACAACTAATTGATTAATATAAATGGTAATTTTTCTTGGTCGATACATTTACTGTCATTGACAATAAATAATTATGCAAACATTTCAACTTGAGAGAAAAACTTAATTTGGGAAATAACTTTAAATATACAACCGCCTCTCTCGATTAGTAGCATTTATTTCCATTTTTTATAAAATATTAGTAATTGTCTAATAAGTTAATTCTTTGAGTGATTCATGTTTTTGTAGAGTTGTAACTTTATCTGAGAATGAGAGTGCGAGAAAAAGGTGTACACAATCTGTGCCAGACAGACTGGTCGAATGTATTTGTGTCTGCTTTGTAAACAAAACAAGAAAGAAATAATATAGGCATATATCAAACTCTAAATGCCTGACTACTCTGTGACTAAGTTTTGAATAATTTTCACTTAAGACTTTCTAGTTCATTATTATGTTAGAAGAAATTTCTTACCAGTGTGAGTAGTTTTCAGCTGGCGCAAATACCTCACGGCCATCTCAAGGATATCTGCTTTCTCTAATTTTGTATAGCGGCGATTCTAAAACCAAAAAAAAAAAGGTCATTACATTCCATCGAGCAGATAGGAGTAAGGGTGGTAAGTTTAAAAAATAAAGTAGGGGGGATAAGTAAAAAAAAAAAAGGAAATTTGGGGCGTACTTCTGAAAGAGAAAGACTGACGTCATAATCTACTGAATAGACAATCGGGCAATGCCACGGTCTGATAACAAGCTTTTGAAGCATACTATTTACCGCATTAAACTATGAAACATAGCCTTTGTAGGTTCACCACCCTAGTTTGTGAAAGGAGGCTACCAGAATATATTCTACTTTGCCAAAAAAAAGGGGATCCCTATTCTATTTTTAAAAGCCTTAGACAACTTATTATTTATTAGCTGCACTTCTGGACTACCACATGTGTTGTGGTCAATTATACGTCAGAATTGAATAATAGCCTACTTTATTTCATGGCACTATTCTTTACTTATGTAGGTTATGTAGTTTACATATACTATTGTTGAAATTTAAGATATTGTTAATTATAGTAAGTTAGATACAATAGATAGTTATATAAAGTAGATCTAGATTATTCTAGTAACCCAACTAAGTCCGCGAAGCTGAAATTCTTGCCCTTTAGTTCCTTACATTTAAAAAAAAAAACTTTGAACATTTATTAAACTCTCACTGGTAACAAGAGTGTTGACAAATAGCCGTAAGTGAACTTTAATCAGTCTTAGATTATGTATATCAATATAAATTATTGACTTCAAACATACTTGGCTTACATCCCCTTGAACAGACTCAGGTATCAGGGCCCGTAACTCTGCTAAACTGGCGTTAATGCGAGCTCTTCTACGTTTTTCCATTGCCGGTTTGGAGTTCTGAAATAGACCAAGAAAATAAACAAATATTTTATAACTTAGTTTGAATATGGCGTTAGGTGTCGTGTGGTGTATAACTATTGAAAAGTGTAGGCCTACGAAAAATCCTCATCAAACATGGACATGTACATGGTCTACATTTTACATAGTACATACACTTTATTAAGAACAATGAATAAGAAATCAGTACCATTGCAAATTATAGAAAGATACAGTGTTTCTGTATTTTATCTCCAATAATAACAATTTCCTAGAAATAATATCATGGTATTTAGTAACTGTATATTTAGTAATAAGGACTCCAAGAAATGGCTTATTATTTTTTAGTAACTAATTAGGCCAATATAGCGCATTGATTGATATTATATATAGATATTCAGTGTAAGCTTATATAGCACATAAAGAATTGTAGAACCTAAGTATTGAGTTTTAGGTAGTGTCTGGGTTTTTTGTATATTGGTATTTAGTTTACTGGTATTTAATGCGAAAGTGTCTAATATCTGGATTTAAAAAGAAATGGAAAACATTTATTTCAACTTTTTTTTACTTGTCATTCTTATCATTACTAAATTTTATAAAAATTCTTCAAAGAATTCTTCTTAAATTAATAATCATTCTATAAATTTTAAATCGTGCATAATAAAATGCGGACATTGAAATATGATTATCGACTTTAATTTAGTACTTCAATTCTTGTTGGTGACCATTTCGTCTTATAATTTTCTATAAAGTGTTTAAGTTCCTACACTTTATTAAGAACTAAACAAAACTGAGACTCACCTTTCCTTCCAGAGTCCAGGCACCACTTCTGCTATTCCTCGTGTCTGCTCGCATTATGAGGCCGTTAATAGCAAGAGAAAAGGGGGAGGGGCGGACACTTTGCTAATTGAACAAATCGAGGTCACACCACGTCACAGTTCTTTAACTGTGACCTACTTTAAACAATTGACCTTTCACGTGGAAAAAAAAGTTTGTTTAAAACATTTATTCCTTCGAATCGAGGCCACAGGCTGGCACTGAACTGGTCCAGTCAAATTGAAATGGAAAGACCCAGGTGCTAGTGTCTTAGTCTTTTTTTTCCCTTCTCCTTCTTGCGCCGGTGGGTGACCTGAAGGGTCACAGATGACCCTCCTCCGTCTCGCCTGGCCAGTCACAGCTCGCCCCCCGAGGGCCACGCGAGGACAGTTACCCAGAGTGTGGACCTTGGCTAAGGTCTGTTGAATTAACCTTGAACAAAAACTACAACAGGACAAGATATCCTCAGGAGGAGGGGAAGTCAATGGGATAGATGGAGGTATTAGGACTGAACGTGGGTTGAAATTGTTTTAAAGGAACATAGACTAAATCTAGTCACAGCAAAGAACATTCTATTGATAGGCCTATTAATCTAGAAAACGGTGCACAAAATATTTCCTTAATGAATTCCATTTTTACAAAATTTCTATACATGTCGCCCATTTATTGGAAAAAAAACTTCGATACGACTCTAAAGATTTTCTTAGAAAACCTTTGATGTATATATTTAGGAAAAGATTTACTATCTCATTGGCCACACTGGGAAAATCCTAGTTTGCAAGATATATTGTTTTCAACGTATCAAAAAAAATAATTTAACTTTGGCTAGAGGACTGGAACATCTTTATCTTGAACAGAGCACGACTTCGACCATTCCGACTAGGATACGAAATGTACCCAAAAGTATAAGAAATGAATCAACTTTAAAGACCATATTGCGCATTGTCTTTTTCGTCTAGGTCTATGGGCATTTCAGTCAAATATTATTAAGTCTGTAGATATATACATTTGCTTAGCCAGGACTTTTTTCTGGGGGGAGGGGGGAAATCTAACATTCATTCTCTACTAATAGTAAAATAATCGCTCTATTAGTTGTAAAAAGAATTTTTTTTTTAATAAATTGTTACTATTTTATTGTCTTTTTTTTTTGCTATTATTTTTTTAAATTTTCAAATTATTTTTTATTGTAGGTACTTATCTATATCTGAATAACAAACACAGCTATTCACAGAACGCGCCATATAAATGTACACTTAATGGGGTTGTGTGTACGTATATTTAACTTTGTCTTCAATTTGAATCTGCTATGGTCACAAAAAATTGTAATTCCTTTTTTAAAACCAAAAAAAAAAAGGCAACATATTAAAGCGAAAACAAACACAAGTACAAAATTACATTCTCTTTCTCTCAGTGTCTCTTTCTCTCTTTCTCTTTCTTTTCCTCTCTCTCTCTCTCTCTCTCTCTCTCTCTCTCTCTCTCTTCACTCTATCATGGAAAGAAACGTTTACAAAAAAAAAAAAAAAGAAATGACACCCTTGTGTGTAACACAAGAGAAGCTCACCATGACAATTCTTTTCATTGAAAGAGATCCGAGCAGACAATTTCTTTTTGTCATCAGACCCATTCAGATCTTTTCATGGTCGTAGCCTGACTTGAGGCCCCTGAAGGTCAGTTCGTTGACCAGGTACCACGAGATCTTTGACCTGTTATGACTTGGACCTTGAACAAGGGCGTTAACTACTCAACTTAAAAAAAAAAAAAAAAAAAAAAAAAAAATTGGGGATATATTTGATAATATTATGGGTTCGATTTATATAAAATGTTTGTAAACTGTTTTACATGTTCCTTCAGAGCTGAAGATTCTCTATTTCCTAGTCCAAACCTTCCGCAGGACGACGAGGGATCGCAGCGGGCAGGGAATGAACCCAAGACTATCGAGACGACCGAACGACAGTCCAGAGCGCATACCGCACGACCAGGAAGCCATGTTTAATTTATAGAACCGCGTCACTATAAAGTCAACGAGAAAAACGTAAGAATTATTCAATTGACCATCTTTGAGTTGGTGTTGTTGTTTGTGTTTAGTTATATATAAAACAACAACACACAAAAAACATCAATTTTGAAAAAAGAAATCTAATGTTCTCATATTCCCTATATTGACTTCTCCTTATCACCTTTGTTCTCTCTCTCTCCCTTTCTATCCTTCTTTCTTTTACTATTATCTATGAATCTCTCAATTCTATTTCTCTTCTTCTTCTTATACAATACAGACGTTACTTCAAAAAAGAAGATGATTACGTCCTACGCGTCATGCATTCAGTCATGCATATTAACCAATGACTTAAATTCTGCCAAGTCACTGATTTTCCTGGCTAGCTCAGGCAACCCATTCCATGCTCTAATAGCACTAGGGTAGAAGGAGCTTTTGTACAAATTTGTCCTAGCATATGAGACGAGGAATGTGCCTTTTTCTTTGTGTCTTTCTGAGTATTTTATTAAATTTTATTTTGGAATTTGAAGATTATGGTTAAGTGTTTTATGTATAATTGCTACTTTACTTTCTAAATTTAGTGGTTTTACCAAAGGTGTTACTCTAGTCAAATGTGAATATTGATTTGTTATGAATCTCACTGCTCTATTTTGTGTCTGTTCTCTTCCACTCTATTCTAATCGCTATCATTCTATCCCAGTCTCTCTCTCTCTCTCATTTTTTCATCTCTTGTTCATTCTCTCTATCTTCCTCTCAACCATTCTGTTGTGAATTTGCTAATTTGGATTGTCACCCCTTAGTGTTTGTTTA
>JADKLZ010005101.1:0-10508 GCA_021533235.1 Biomphalaria straminea | reverse complement strand
TATATATATATATATATATATATATATATATATATATATATATATATGTTTGTATCGCCTTTAGGTAGTAGTACTTCTCGATGGTAAACATGTAGCTGTTGCGTATATCGAGACAGATCAGCCTCTACAAACTGAGAATCTAAAGATATATCCGTATGACCTGTGAGTAAACAAGTTCTCTCTCAGTATTGGGGAAAGAAGAAACTAAAGTTGTACTGAAACAAATGTAAACAATCTTCATAAATGAAGCTGGCAAACTTTATATAATATAGAGACAAATTATAGTTGGGAATCTCATTATCTATTTTTAAATTCTTACTCTTTTGCTCTGATGGTGTCCTTTGATCTTACGCGCATAAACGTTCATGATTTGATAAACAAAACCGGAAATGCGCCTTTTAGATTATAGTCATAGACACAAATAAATATAGACTGGAAAAAGGAAGTAACTTTATGTAACTTGAAAACATGTATATCTATTGTATTCGGATTTCCGAATTATGAAAAATTAAAAAAAAATTGCATGATCTTCAGGCTTAGAGATTAAACAAAACTCATAAACATAAATAAAGTACACACACAAACGCAATTTACATATGCATGTCTCATAAAACTCTCTTATTGGCCAGTCTATATTTATTTATGTGTATGATTCTAGTTTATTTTATCTACATATGCTAATATATTGATATGTCAATATTAACTCTTTGACTCCGGAATTTTTTTCCACGTTTGGACGGAATGTATAGCTTTATGGCTGGATAAAATCAACGCTGGGAGCGTCGTTGCGAGTTCAAAGACTTAATTGAAAAAAAATCAACAACGTTGAAGCTAAGACTAAATAGAATAATTTAACATTTTTTTTTAAAACAAAAACTTTGATACAGTTACGAAAACTCAATGGTATGTAATGGGATATTATAAAGAGTGTTACTGCAATATTCACAATTAAAAATAATGTTCTACTCTGAATGACGGCATTTTCAGAATACGTTATCAAACCAAGTCGGCTTCCCGGATATATAGCAATATCCAAATGTTCATGAACATTGGACAAAGCAGGATATGTTTTAGCGGGAGCACGTTATCCTGCCTCAACGTGGCGCTCCCGTGGAAACGGCTCACTAGAGGAAGTGGCTAGGCGAAAGGGTAACAAATATGATTCCCGTGGGAGTGCCCATGGGCGGACGAGAGTCTGCCCCTTCACGGTGCGGATTTGTAAGAAAGCTCCCACAAACCAGTCACAAATCCATGCGCTGTTCCTCAAGGGACCGTCTCATCAATGGCGGATTCTGCACAGTTAGCTTGGTACAACGAAGGTAAATGGTGGAGGCCCCCGGTGCCACCGAGTGGTATTGGAAACAGCAATGCTCTATAAGCATTGACTCGGGTCGCTCCCAGACAGGCCTGTTGGTCCGCAGGTTTTTTTTTTTTACTGTTTGATTTTCGGGCAGTGAGGTCAGACAGGTTTTTTTTCAAACTTAGTGCTCGAAGAGCCTTCGGCTCAGCATTTATTACTATCCAGCGGATATGTTTTAGTGGCCTTTTAGAAAAAATGCATAGCTTTTTTTTAAAGTCTTATGATATTGTTTGAAAATTGATTAAAACTTAAACGATTTTTTTAAACATGTTATTCAAAAATTTATTTTTTTTTCTGTTAGTGAAATATTATTTCAAAATTGTCTAGTTATGTAGCTATGACGACATATAGGGAACTACCAGTGGTTGGAGCAGTGGCGTAGCTAGCGTATATGATGCCTGGTGCGGTACCTCATCTTGATGCCCTCCCCAACCCAAAAAAAAAATAACATTGCAAAATCTTACTTTTTTGTTCAAAATAATATGTATTTGTTATTCAAATATTTTTAATAAAAAAAAAACACTTTTACAAAAACATACTACAAGTGAATTTTATGCACTTTCTTGCTGGCATAAGTATCAATAATTTTATCAAAATCAATTTTTTACAACAGCTCTTGTTCAATGGACAAAATGGCCAGAATAGTGAGTCGTTAATTTGTCATCGTTGATCGCAAGTAGTTCTTGATCAGTTTAAGTTTGGAAAACTTCTCTCGCATGTAGCGACGCCTACCGCAATAGTAAAAAAAATATGCGAATCGGATGGCGATATTCGGGACTGAATCATCTAGCTGATATTTTGTTTTTAATTTAAGAGCTCAACATGTCCTTCTTTTGGAGGTTAAGAGGCTTCTGATGAAACTGTGACAAACCGTTGAATCCTCTTTCGCTCCAGCAGAAATTCGTTTTTATCTATGTAGCTAGGAGTACTATCGAAATTGATTTCGACCTGAGGATTTAATAGCTAGGAAGGCGACATATGTATCTGAATTTCATGAATTTGCTCGAATCGGGTGATTATTTCTTGAAAAATCCTTTCCAAGGTAGAATAAATTTCCCTTTGTAGCTCTTCTTTGTGTGCAAATACAGAGTCGTCACTTTTCTCACTAGGCATCTTTTTCTTATGGCCAATATGTTTTTGAGGTTCTGTACTGATTCTCAGATCTGAGCACACACTTTCGGCAAAGGTAATGCTAGCTTCAGCGATGTCTTTAATGTTTTTAGTTTGAGTGAGCAGTCTTTAAGAGACAATTCTTGTTTTTAAAGGTAGACTTGCGCATCATTAATTTCAGTTAATACAGGAGCCTAAATCCAGCGGGTCTCAACTAAACGTTTAAGGCTAGTTCTGGTTATTTTGATGAGGATATCCCAGCCGTGTGTTGAAATGGAGAAAAAGGCGTGTAAACCAAAAAAAAAGGTTCCAAATTGATTTCACTTCAGCAGCTCGAATTACTGCTAAATTAAGAGAATGGTTTGAGCAGGCAATGAATAGTGCTTTGGGATTGACTTCTAGAATACGATTTTGGACACCGTAGTTTTGACCTTTCATGACCACAGCATTATAATATAGCCTTCAACCATTATGTTTAAGCCATCCGAACGCAGTTTCTCAAGAATCATTCAATGATTCCAGCAGCATGCTTGTCCTCTGTGTCGATAAAGTCAATAAAAGACGAACCTGCAACCCATCATTATCAATGACAACGTACCGCAAAATTTGGGAAGTTTGATCCACCTTTGAGATGTAAGGTGTACTGTCAAAAATAATAGAGAAATATTTGCCTTGTTTTACTTGCTGTTGATTTGTATTTTTAATGTGATTCCCTATTATTGTAATAAATACATTTTGTATTTATGAAGATAAACAAAATAGCGGCATGACTAGTTTACAAATAGTTAATTCCTGTTTAAAATACAGTAGCTTATGTTTGTTCGTGTCCATACAATTAGTCGTTTTTGGCGCGACTCTCCACTTAGTGCCCTGTGCGGCCCGCACCATCAGCACATTGGTAGCTATGCCACTGGGTTGGACGCTACAATAACTTAATTAGTAATATCGAATAAAGAACAGATCTATCCACTATTCACCTTATGATAACCAATAAACGTTTGCCCGCAATTTTATTACTTTTTGAATCTTATTATAAAAATTGTAAATAAAATACAAACCAATGCTGATAATCATTTTAACTTTCAACAGTTCTTTGAAACAAATCTACAAACAGATGTAAGTATTTTATTGTGAGCTGAAGTTCGCTGGTTTTTTAAATAGATTTACAAAATTACGTATTCACTAAAATAGAATTTAAATATAGGAGGCACACAGTGGCGTAGCTAGGGGAGGAATAGGGGGAGAATTTGAAAATCCCCCCGGACCCCCACTTGAGAGAGGGCCCCAAATTAGTGGATTTTTTAAATTTATTAAATTAACTATTATGCAAAACGCAGGGGACCCAAAGAGGTGAAGCCCCCCCCCCCCCGGCTTCGCCCCTAGGGGGCACAACAGAGATGTGGCTACATCTAAATGTTTCAGCAAAATATCAAAACTGTGGTTGAAAATGTAATTATGTTTTAGCCTTTCCATCAACATTCATGGCTAAACTAGATTTGGTAAGTTACAGACTTATAGAATAAGTAAAGAAATAGACTGGATGTAGCAACTATAGGAGACCTTCGCATTGCTTTTACTAATTTAAAGCATGGAATTTCTAATATTGTCAGACAGCAGGAGGCACAAGGTTCACATTAGTTTAATTTCTTTTTCTAGTGAATTCATCAATAAAAATGTTTATATTAAAATCTAAAACTAAATTTACAATTAAACCTAAAAACAGTATTGAAAAATGTAAAAGGGAACTATTCTTAGGATTTAAAAGGAAGTCATAATCATGAGATTAATTTTTGTGTGTAATCACTGCAAATAATTTGACATAATTTTTTGTATAATGATAATATAGTCTGTTTTTTCCTTCGATTCAAAAGAATATCAGTTGGCCGAGCCTTGCTTTGTTAAATAATTTCGAAAATTAACTATCGGATATAGACTACTAATCTGAAGAGTTGCTATAGTATTATTTTAGTTCTAAATGTAATTGTACTTGGCGATTAAATATCAAGTCTCTTAAGTGTAGAGTAAACACAGCTCACGTCCGTCTTATAGTTTTACAATCCATTTTTTTGTGTAAAACTATTGTAGGCCTACTATTATTGGCTTGAAAGAAAGTCATGCTCTGTAACTTCTCAGATGGTTACGTTCAGACATTTAATTATGAAATTAGTGTATTCATTATTGCTTTAGTACGAAACACCAAGTGACTCAAATCTCTACGTTATAGGGTAAAACAGGCACTTTTTAACAAACTGAAATGGCGTACTTTTTCTTAATAGATTTTAATCATTTCATTACTTTCTAAAGAAAAGTTTTCGCGGGGCACCTCTGTTACGCCAAACAAATTGTTCGTCCCCCATACTGGATACGTGCCCTGCTCAGCCTGACTGTCGGACTAAAGGAAGTTCATACCGGGTTTAGCCATCCATCCATCCAAGTGGTGCTACTATGGTGCTACAGCCCAAACCTCCATTCAAATTACTTTTGGGCCTTTCCTCACCACGCCCAAACTCCAAGCTTTTTACTAAGGTTTATAGTTAGATCAAAAGTGGTTGCAGCGTACGCAAACTTGTTGACCGCTAGCTAGATATCATGTTCAGTGTGAGTAAGTAAGGCAAAGAGAAGCTATGTTATCACCATTTCCTTTGTTTTGGTACGGGACATTAAGACATTGAAGCATGAACACATGGTAATAATTTACCAGCTAAATAATATCTATAATGAGGCTTGACTTTGAATCCGAAATTTAATAAGGAATGCAATATTTCCCATGGTTACGCAGCCCCAGATGTGACCTACATATTTTGCCAAATCAAGGCAAGCATAACCATTGTCCGAGTGTGTTCAATTAAGATTTTATTTTCTTGTTTGCAAAGGAATATTTTAGTTTACTGCTGTAAGCCTATCGTATGTCAATGATGGTTATTAAGCTAGCGCTAATCAAATGTGTAAATTATTAAGTTAAACCATTATAACTTTTAATAGGTTATCCGTGGTTTCCTTGTTTTGAAGACGCTCCAGGAAATCTCCTTAAAATGTCCTTAAAATAGACAAAATTGTAATGCAAAGACGATTTCATTTTCTAACACAAAATCTTAATTTTTTTTTTACTTATTATCCATATCCCTACCCTGACTGGACCGCGTGCAATCCACTTCACATAGGGCCCCGCCAATGTTAGGGTCAACCCTGGATATCATGTTCTGTGTGTGCAAGTAAGGCGTAGATAAATTGAAGCGTATAACAAAGTAAAAGTTACGGGTTTACGCAATTTAAGTGTAAACAATGGACCTCATTCAGCAATCGCCACTTACTAATATTGATATAACAACGAAAAAAAAAGTATCTAGTGGTAGCCTTTATGGATTACATAATTTGTATAGAAGATATAGAGAATCACATGGCTAAATGTTGTTGGTTAACGATTGGTGAATGAGGCCCATTTACGAAACATTTAACACACAATAACTGATCATGCATCAAATTTAATTTCGATATTTTTCTTCCATAGTTTCATAATAGATCAATCCACAATAAGGTGGAGCTCAAATGTTTAATTAGGTCGATTGATTAGTTGTTTTTGTTTGCGAAGTGTACTGCCGTGAGCCTAGTGACATAAGCGGTTTCAAGTTTTTTTTTTCCCTTCGACATCATGGAAAAAAAATTCATTTATAAAATATTATAGCCAAAATTAATTTTTCGTTAATAAGACATCTTCTTTTCCGCTATCACGGTCAACCTCAGTTTACTTCAAAAAAGAAGATGATTATGTCCCACGCTTCATGTATTTTATTTGTTGACCAACGACGTAAATTCTGCCAAGCACTGATTTTCCTGGCTTGCTCAGGCAATCCATTCCATGCTCTAATAGCGCTAGGGTAGAAGGAGCTTTTGTACAAATTTGTCCTAGCATATGGGACGAGCAATGTACCTTTTTCTTTGTGTTTTTCTGAGTATTTTATTAAATTTTGTTTTTGTATTTGAAGATTATGGTTTACTTTACTTTCCTTTCCTTTTGAGAATTGCTCAATAATAATTAAGTATAGTACCTTACTACTTTCTCTTTCTCTCTCTTCTTTTTTTTTTCTCTCTCTTTCTCTCTGTCCTACTCTCTCTATATATAAACAGCTTTCTCTTTCTTTTTTTCTCTCTCTTTCTCTCTTTCTTTCAGTCTCTTTTCTTTTCTTTTTCTTTCTCTCTATATATCTATTTATCTTTATCTCTCTTTCACTCTTTCTTTCTCTCTCTATTTCTCTCACTGCCATTTCCATTTTCTTTTCCCCCCTCTCTCTCTCTATTTATGACTAAAAATAAATCTCTCTCTCTCTCTCTCTCTCTAGTTTTCTATTCTCTTTTCTATCTCACTCTACCTTGACTTCTTCCTCCCACTCTCTACATCTCTCTTTAATTTTCTCTCTCTCTCCCTCACTCTCTCTGGCTCATTTTCTCTCTCCATCCTCCAACACTATCTTTTCCCTTGCTCTACATTTCTACCATTTATTTCTTACATTCTCTACATAATATTTATTTCTCCCTCCTTCCTCTCTCTCTCTCTCTCTCTCTCTCTCTCTCTCTCTTCCTTTAACGTTACAAGATTCAGCACTCATAATGTATTTGTTTTATTTATTTATAATTTTTAAATCTTTTTAATATTTTGTTTACGAATTTTCAGCATTCAAGACAGCCGAATACGCTCATGGTATAGTGATCCTTTAAAAATCACAAGCAGATACCCCATATTTTTATCAGTCTTTGTGATCGACTATGGTGATCCAAACAGCTCGGGTTCTTTTCAAGCACTACCTATGGAGTCATGGGGCAGAAGTTACATCATCGTTACGCTAAAGTAAATGTGTAAGATTTTTTGATCTAGAAACACAAACATGTTACCTGTTACATATCCCTTAGTCTGGTGGACTGTTGGGGTACCAAACAAGATATGTAGACCGTCTTTCTCCATTCTTCTCTATCCTTTGCCCTGTTTAAAACCTCTTTCAATGGTAGGCCCGTCCATTCCTTTATGTTGTCTTCCCACCGCTTTCTCTGTATGCCTCTTCTTCTTTTTCCTGGTACTGTTCTCTGGAGGAAGGTCTTTGCGAGTCCCGAAGATCTTGTACTTGGAGAAACTAAGCAAAAAAAGAAACGACATTTGCCCACTTTTCAATTACGTAGACATAAGTTAACCATAAGCTTAGTGCAGGAGGAGCTCGTTAGCCATTTCTGGCTACCCTTGATAGGAGAAGGAAAACTCTGAATTCAAACCTCTGCTGCATTGCAGCTATACCCAATCAAGGGAAAGGCTTCGGGAGTCAACCCTGAGGAAAAATCAGGAGCTGGCGACCCTAAGGCAGTTTGCAGCACCCAGTGCTACACTCTGGCAGAACCTGCGACGCCGCTGACCCCAAACTGTATCGGCACTGCCGTTCCTTTGGATACATCAGCTGCGTGGAGAGGGGGGGGGGGAACTGATGTGTGGGCGATGTATGGGCGACATGGTTCCTACCACAGCCAAATTTTAATTCACCTGCTGGGAGTAAGATGAGGAAACTGTGCCTTATTTTCTGTTTGACTGCCCCAGACTTTTTGATCCCCGTCTCGACAGGTCTAGGACACCAAAAATATTAACCTGTAGTGTACGCACTATGCAAGACAGCAGGGTTTCTGTCCAGGGCTTTTACATGAGGGGATCTGAGCACCTCAAGCCCTCACTCTTATGATGAGGATGATGATGAATGATAAATATGGTGAAAGAAGACAGAAAGAAAAAGAATATAAAAAGGGAGATGATTGTAAAGTTAAAAAGAAAATTTAAGAGTTATCCCCTGTGCGTTTCTAGTTAAGACTAACACTACTATATTTATGTACGCAGCCAACATTCTGCCCTTCACATAATGACTATCAAAGCTCAGGAAGCCTGGATAGATTTGAAGTGCCATACCATTTGCAGCCAACCCCAAAAGGGCCCTGTACAACTTTACAGGTATTTTGTAATCAAGAAAAAGAGAACAATAATATCTTTCAACAGGAAACACTTTTTAACTAACAAAAAAAAAATAAAAATAAAAATATTTTCGACATTACTGGTATCGAATCTGTAACGCAGAATTAACAATAGCTACTTCTTTGTTTACTGGCCTGTGGCTGTTTTCTAATTTTAATATATATTGTGTTTATGGACATTTATATCTAATATATGATCTAAAAAAAGTTGTAAGGTATCTGTAGATCTATAATTTAGATGTAATTGTATATTAGATTTACGTGAAAATGTAAGCAAAGCTTCTAAACTTCAATTGAATTTAACTGAATTGAAGCACCTTTAAATTTAATGTTTGAATCGGCAACAACGTCATAACAGTACAAGATAACGATTTAAGCCTTTTTTTTTCCAATTATTATGATTTGATTGAATAATGATGTGTTTTTAAATCTGAACATTAATTTACTTCAATTTTGAATCATTAATAGGCCTACCTTACATCCGGTAATTCACTAACACTAGATCGAGAAATTAAATTAGTTTTATTAAATTGTGACTATTTTTATCTTGAAAAACTAAAACTTTTGCAGTAGTGTTTTCCCCAATCTTCTAAGTCTAGATCTGGAGTTATTTTATTTTGAATATTATGAAATGCTAAAGGCTAATACATTTGCTTAACTCTGGGGTGGGGTGAGTGGTGGAAGGAGATATCGGAGATCACAAAAGTTCCATCTAACATTCTTTAATTATTAAGAAACAAAATAGCGCTCTACCTGTTACCTGTTAACTATCCATTAGTCTGGTGGACCGTTGGGGCACCAAGCAAAACTTGTAGACCGTCTTTCTCCATTCCTCTCTATCCTTTGCCCTGTTTAAAACCTCTTTCTATGGTAGGCCCGTCCATTCTTTTATGTTGTCTTCCCATCGCTTTCTCTGTCTGCCTCTTCTTCTTTTTCCTGGTACTGTTGCCATGAGAAGGTCTTTGCGAGTCCCGAAGATCTTGCTATACGGCAATACATTTTAAGCTTTCGTTTCTTCACAGTAGTAACCAGGTCATCATGGGGTCCAATCGCTGCAGTAACCCTGTCTCTGATCTCCTGGTTTGTGATGCGGTCTTTAAATGTGATGCATAGGGATCCTTCTGTAGCATCTCAATTCCATTGCTAGGATCCTCCTCTCTAGCTCTGCAGTCAGCGTCCAAGACTCACAAGCATATAGAAATGTGGCCATGACCAGGGAGCGCATCAGTCTGATTTTGGTGCCGAGGGCTAAGCCTTTGTCTTTCCATATTAACTTAAGTTTAGAAAGTTAAGAAAGGTCTGCTGTTTAAAGTAGGTATTTTCATTTTAATCATTTCATTTTCATCTTTCTTCGGTTTCTACAGTATGAAGATAGCTACAATCTCTTTCTGTATGGAAAGCTACACTGGCAATCTTACTGGTAATTCTTACAAAAACTTGTTAAGCATGGTGTGAGTGTACTAATCAGTGTGCTTATTCTTTATAGAAAAAAAAGTGCCTGAACAAGATTCTTGAAAACGGTTTTTCTTTTAAAAAATTATTTACAGTGTTTACATGTCTTTGGGAAAATAGTAATAATAATAATAATAATAAGGCTAGGCTCTGATTCCGTAGATTAATGCGGACTGCAGTATTTACTGTTGCTACGCAAGACAAGCTGTGACCTATTTTTTTTTTTTGCATCACTCAGAGCAAGCATAACCATGCCCGCCGATGGTCGATTAAATTAAGATATTGTTTTCGCCGTCTGTAAATTATCTTTTTTTTTTTTTCCAGTAACGAAAAGCTTAAAACGGTAACATAAAAAATTTCCAAGACTAACGAAAAAAATTATACGTTTGTGTGCAAAAGTAATAGTATCATCAATTATGTTAACTCTTTCTCTCCTAACTTACGATACCAACGTTGATTCCACCAGAAAGTGGTAAATAATTACGGAGAGAAAGAGTTAAATCAGCGTGTTCTTCGTTTTTTTTTGGTCCGATTAGTTTTAAAAACATTTTGGCCAATGTTGACTTCGTAATAGCTAGTCAATTAAACT
>JADKLZ010005099.1:0-12721 GCA_021533235.1 Biomphalaria straminea | reverse complement strand
CTCTGTCACAACCTTCTAAGGAGTCGACTCCCAGTCCGGCATAAGATATTAACTGAGACCCGATCTCTATAACTGAATTCTAAAAACCGTCAAAGCATTTAGTCTTTTTCATTTTCTGAGAATTACTATTCACTGAACTTTCTTAATTAAAGGAGCTCATCCACATGTAGGAATTTGTAGCCTCTCCTGGCTATGCTCTTGGAATTAGATGACTGTAGTTTGCTTTAGATTTAATATTCGAAAAAGGGAAGTTTTATTGTCAAAAGAGAAATAGAACACATTGAAAAATACTGTGAAGATAATTTTTATTTCTTTATCCAGGCCTTCTGGCACAACTGCTCCACAACACAACACATCTAACAAAGAACTTGACAACAAGACTTTCTAGTAACAAGGTGGCGATTTATTTACAAATTACATCAACAGCCAATATTACACACAACTGGCTACCTTAACTTCAAATGCTTTCTAACCAACAGAACTGCCTAACTCTACAAGTCTATCTAGCTCGTTCAGCTAAAATTTTTAAGACTCACTCTCTTGCTGTGCTGGACCCAACTGTCTTTGTACAAATTGTCTCTCGACCGTAAAAGCCTTCAGTCCATGACCACAGCAAAGGTCAAGATTGTCTACACTAGCAGTCCACTCCTATGTTTATAAGCCGTTGACCCATTGACCTGTGTGATAGGCCTGGGTGGTGTGTGTCAGTCGGCAACAAACACATGAATCCTTTCAGTCCGCCACTATAGTTTCTACAATATACATATTTATATCGAAAACTCTGTATATATATATATATATATATATATATATATATATATATATATATATATGTTTGTATCGCCTTTAGGTAGTAGTACATCATGATGGTAAACATGTAGCTATTGCGTATATCGAGACTGATCAGCCTCTACAAACTGAGAATCTAAAGATATATACGTATGACCTGTGAGTAAACAAGTTCTCTCTCAGAAATGGGGAAAGAAGAAACTAAAGTTGCACTGAAACAAAACAAATGTAAACAATCTTCATAAATGAAGCTGGCAAACTTTATATAATATAGAGACAAATTATAGTTGGGAATCTCATTATCTATTTTTAAATTCTTACTCTTTTGCTCTGATGGTGTCCTTTGATCTTACGCGCATAAACGTTCATGATTTGATAAACAAAACCGGAAATGCGCCTTTTAGATTATAGTCATAGACACAAATAAATATAGACTGGAAAAAGGAAGTAACTTTATGTAACTTGAAAACATGTATATCTATTGTATTCGGATTTCCGAATTATGAAAAATTAAAAAAAAATTGCATGATCTTCAGGCTTAGAGATTAAACAAAACTCATAAACATAAATAAAGTACACACACAAACGCAATTTACATATGCATGTCTCATAAAACTCTCTTATTGGCCAGTCTATATTTATTTATGTGTATGATTCTAGTTTATTTTATCTACATATGCTAATATATTGATATGTCAATATTAACTCTTTGACTCCGGAATTTTTTTCCACGTTTGGACGGAATGTATAGCTTTATGGCTGGATAAAATCAACGCTGGGAGCGTCGTTGCGAGTTCAAAGACTTAATTGAAAAAAAATCAACAACGTTGAAGCTAAGACTAAATAGAATAATTTAACATTTTTTTTTAAAACAAAAACTTTGATACAGTTACGAAAACTCAATGGTATGTAATGGGATATTATAAAGAGTGTTACTGCAATATTCACAATTAAAAATAATGTTCTACTCTGAATGACGGCATTTTCAGAATACGTTATCAAACCAAGTCGGCTTCCCGGATATATAGCAATATCCAAATGTTCATGAACATTGGACAAAGCAGGATATGTTTTAGCGGGAGCACGTTATCCTGCCTCAACGTGGCGCTCCCGTGGAAACGGCTCACTAGAGGAAGTGGCTAGGCGAAAGGGTAACAAATATGATTCCCGTGGGAGTGCCCATGGGCGGACGAGAGTCTGCCCCTTCACGGTGCGGATTTGTAAGAAAGCTCCCACAAACCAGTCACAAATCCATGCGCTGTTCCTCAAGGGACCGTCTCATCAATGGCGGATTCTGCACAGTTAGCTTGGTACAACGAAGGTAAATGGTGGAGGCCCCCGGTGCCACCGAGTGGTATTGGAAACAGCAATGCTCTATAAGCATTGACTCGGGTCGCTCCCAGACAGGCCTGTTGGTCCGCAGGTTTTTTTTTTTTACTGTTTGATTTTCGGGCAGTGAGGTCAGACAGGTTTTTTTTCAAACTTAGTGCTCGAAGAGCCTTCGGCTCAGCATTTATTACTATCCAGCGGATATGTTTTAGTGGCCTTTTAGAAAAAATGCATAGCTTTTTTTTAAAGTCTTATGATATTGTTTGAAAATTGATTAAAACTTAAACGATTTTTTTAAACATGTTATTCAAAAATTTATTTTTTTTTCTGTTAGTGAAATATTATTTCAAAATTGTCTAGTTATGTAGCTATGACGACATATAGGGAACTACCAGTGGTTGGAGCAGTGGCGTAGCTAGCGTATATGATGCCTGGTGCGGTACCTCATCTTGATGCCCTCCCCAACCCAAAAAAAAAATAACATTGCAAAATCTTACTTTTTTGTTCAAAATAATATGTATTTGTTATTCAAATATTTTTAATAAAAAAAAAACACTTTTACATAAACATACTACAAGTAAATTTTATGCACTTTCTTGCTGGCATAAGTATCAATAATTTTATCAAAATCAATTTTTTACAACAGCTCTTGTTCAATGGACAAAATGGCCAGAATAGTGAGTCGTTAATTTGTCATCGTTGATCGCAAGTAGTTCTTGATCAGTTTAAGTTTGGAAAACTTCTCTCGCATGTAGCGACGCCTACCGCAATAGTAAAAAAAATATGCGAATCGGATGGCGATATTCGGGACTGAATCATCTAGCTGATATTTTGTTTTTAATTTAAGAGCTCAACATGTCCTTCTTTTGGAGGTTAAGAGGCTTCTGATGAAACTGTGACAAACCGTTGAATCCTCTTTCGCTCCAGCAGAAATTCGTTTTTATCTATGTAGCTAGGAGTACTATCGAAATTGATTTCGACCTGAGGATTTAATAGCTAGGAAGGCGACATATGTATCTGAATTTCATGAATTTGCTCGAATCGGGTGATTATTTCTTGAAAAATCCTTTCCAAGGTAGAATAAATTTCCCTTTGTAGCTCTTCTTTGTGTGCAAATACAGAGTCGTCACTTTTCTCACTAGGCATCTTTTTCTTATGGCCAATATGTTTTTGAGGTTCTGTACTGATTCTCAGATCTGAGCACACACTTTCGGCAAAGGTAATGCTAGCTTCAGCGATGTCTTTAATGTTTTTAGTTTGAGTGAGCAGTCTTTAAGAGACAATTCTTGTTTTTAAAGGTAGACTTGCGCATCATTAATTTCAGTTAATACAGGAGCCTAAATCCAGCGGGTCTCAACTAAACGTTTAAGGCTAGTTCTGGTTATTTTGATGAGGATATCCCAGCCGTGTGTTGAAATGGAGAAAAAGGCGTGTAAACCAAAAAAAAAGGTTCCAAATTGATTTCACTTCAGCAGCTCGAATTACTGCTAAATTAAGAGAATGGTTTGAGCAGGCAATGAATAGTGCTTTGGGATTGACTTCTAGAATACGATTTTGGACACCGTAGTTTTGACCTTTCATGACCACAGCATTATAATATAGCCTTCAACCATTATGTTTAAGCCATCCGAACGCAGTTTCTCAAGAATCATTCAATGATTCCAGCAGCATGCTTGTCCTCTGTGTCGATAAAGTCAATAAAAGACGAACCTGCAACCCATCATTATCAATGACAACGTACCGCAAAATTTGGGAAGTTTGATCCACCTTTGAGATGTAAGGTGTACTGTCAAAAATAATAGAGAAATATTTGCCTTGTTTTACTTGCTGTTGATTTGTATTAACGTGATTCCCCATTATTGTAATAAATACATTTTGTATTTATGAAGATAAACAAAATAGCGGCATGACTAGTTTACAAATAGTTAATTCCTGTTTAAAATACAGTAGCTTATGTTTGTTCGTGTCCATACAATTAGTCGTTTTTGGCGCGACTCTCCACTTAGTGCCCTGTGCGGCCCGCACCATCAGCACATTGGTAGCTATGCCACTGGGTTGGACGCTACAATAACTTAATTAGTAATATCGAATAAAGAACAGATCTATCCACTATTCACCTTATGATAACCAATAAACGTTTGCCCGCAATTTTATTACTTTTTGAATCTTATTATAAAAATTGTAAATAAAATACAAACCAATGCTGATAATCATTTTAACTTTCAACAGTTCTTTGAAACAAATCTACAAACAGATGTAAGTATTTTATTGTGAGCTGAAGTTCGCTGGTTTTTTAAATAGATTTACAAAATTACGTATTCACTAAAATAGAATTTAAATATAGGAGGCACACAGTGGCGTAGCTAGGGGAGGAATAGGGGGAGAATTTGAAAATCCCCCCGGACCCCCACTTGAGAGAGGGCCCCAAATTAGTGGATTTTTTAAATTTATTAAATTAACTATTATGCAAAACGCAGGGGACCCAAAGAGGTGAAGCCCCCCCCCCCCCGCTTCGCCCCCTAGGGGGCACAACAGAGATGTGGCTACATCTAAATGTTTCAGCAAAATATCAAAACTGTGGTTGAAAATGTAATTATGTTTTAGCCTTTCCATCAACATTCATGGCTAAACAAGATTTGGTAAGTAACAGACTTAATGAGTAAGTAAAGAAATAGACTGGATGTATCCACTATAGGAGACCTTCGCATTTCTTTTACTAATTTAAAGCATGGAATTTCTAATATTGTCAGACAGCAGGAGGCACAAGGTTCACATTAGTTTAATTTCTTTTTCTAGTGAATTCATCAATAAAAATGTTTATATTAAAATCTAAAATTAAATTTACAATTAAACCTAAAAACAGTATTGAAAAATTTAAAGGGAACTATTCTTAGGATTTAAAAGGAAGTCATAATCATGAGATTAATTTTTGTGTGTAATCACTGCAAATAATTTGACATAATTTTTTGTATAATGATAATATAGTCTGTTTTTTTCCTTCGATTCAAAAGAATATCAGTTGGCCGAGCCTTGCTTTGTTAAATAATTTCGAAAATTAACGATCGGATATAGACTACTAATCTGAAGAGTTGCTTTAGTATTATTTTAGTTCTAAATGTAATTGTACATGAGGAATAAATATCAAGTCTCTTAAGTGTAGAGAAAACACAGCTCACGTCCGTCTTATAGTTTTACAATCCATTTTTTTGTGTAAAACTATTGTAGGCCTACTATTATTGGCTTGAAAGAAAGTCATGCTCTGTAACTTCTCAGATGGTTACGTTCAGACATTAAATTATGAAATTAGTTTATTCATTATGGCTTTAGTACGAAACACCAGGTGACTCAAATCTCTACGTTATGGGTAAAACAGGCACTTTGTAACAAACTGAAATGGCGTACTTTTTCTTAATAGATTTTAATCATTTCATTACTTTCCAAAGAAAAGTTTTCGTAGGGCACCTCTGTTACGCCAAACAAATTGTTCGTCCCCCATACTGGATACGTGCCCTGCTCAGTCTGACTGTCGGACTAAAAGAAGTTCATACCGGGTTTAGCCATCCATCCATCCAAGTGGTGCTTCTGTGGTGCTACAGCCCAACCCTCCATTCAAATCACTTTTGGGACTTTCCTCACCACGCCCAAACCCCAAGCTTTTTACTAAGGTTTATAGTTAAATCAAAAGTGGCTACAGCGTACGCAAACTTGTTGACCGCTAGCTAGATATCATGTTCAGTGTGAGTAAGTAAGGCGAAGAGAAGCTATGTTATCACCATTTCCTTTGTTTTGGTACGGGGCATTAAGACACTGAAGCATGAACACATGGTAATAATTAACCAGCTAAATAATATCTATAATGAGGCTTGACTTTGAATCCGAAATTTAATGAGGAATGCAATATTTCCCGTGGTTACGCAGCCCCAGATGTGACCTACATATTTTGCCAAATCAAGGCAAGCATAACCATTGTCCGAGTGTGTTCAATTAAGATTTTATTTTCTTGTTTGCAAAGGAATATTTTAGTTTACTGCTGTAAGCCTATCGTATGTCAATGATGGTTATTAAGCTAGCGCTAATCAAATGTGTAAATTATTAAGTTAAACCATTATAACTTTTAATAGGTTATCCGTGGTTTCCTTGTTTTGAAGACGCTCCAGGAAATCTCCTTAAAATGTCCTTAAAATAGACAAAATTGTAATGCAAAGACGATTTCATTTTCTAACACAAAATCTTAATTTTTTTTTACTTATTATCCATATCCCTACCCTGACTGGACTGCGTGCAATCCACTTCACATAGGGCCCCGCCAATGTTAGGGTCAACCCTGGATATCATGTTCTGTGTGTGCAAGTAAGGCGTAGATAAATTGAACAGTATAACAAAGTAAAAGTTACGGGTTTACGCAATTTAAGTGTAAACAATGGACCTCATTCAGCAATCGCCACTTAATAATATTGATATAACAACGAAAAAAAAAGTATCAAGTGGTAGCCTTTATGGGTTACATAATTTGTATAGAAGATATAGAGAATCACATGGCTAAATGTTGTTGGTTAACGATTGGTGAATGAGGCCCATTTACGAAACATTTAACACACAATAACTGATCATGCATCAAATTTAATTTCATTATTTTTCTTCCATAGTTTCATAATAGATCAATGAGCAATAAGGTGGAGCACAAATGTTTAATTAGGTAGATTGATTAGTTGTTTTTGTTTGCGAAGTGTACTGCCGTGAGCCTAGTGACATAAGCGGTTTCAAGTTTTTTTTTTCCCTTCGACATCATGGAAAAAAAATTCATTTATAAAATATTATAGCCAAAATTAATTTTTCGTTAATAAGACATCTTCTTTTCCACTATAACTGTCAACCTCAGTTTACTTCAAAAAAGAAGATGATTATGTCCCACGCTTCATGTATTTTATTTGTTGACCAACGACGTAAATTCTGCCAAGCACTGATTTTCCTGGCTAGCTCAGGCAATCCATTCCATGTTCTAATAGCGCTAGGGTAGAAGGAGCTTTTGTACAAATTTGTCCTAGCATATGGGACGAGGAATGTGCCTTTTTCTTTGTGTCTTTCTAAGTATTTTATTAAATTTTGTTTTTGAATTTGAAGATTATGGTTTACTTTACTTTACTTTTGAGAATTGCTCAATAATAATTAAGTATAGCACCTTACTACTTTCTCTTTCTCTCTCTCTTTCTTTTTTCTCTCTCTCTCTCTCTTTCTCTCTGTCCTACTCTCTCTCTATATAAACAGCTTTCTCTTTCTTTTTTTCTCTCTCTTTCTCTCTTTCTTTCAGTCTCTTTTCTTTCTCTTTTTCTTTCTCTCTATATATCTATTTCTCTTTATCTCTCTTTCACTCTATCTTTCTCTCTCTATTTCTCTCACTGCCATTTCCATTTTCTTTTTTCACCCTCTCTCTCTATTTATGACTAAATATAAATCTCTCTCTCTCTCTCTCTCTCTCTAGTTTTCTATTCTCTTTTCTATCTCACTCTACCTTGACTTCTTCCTCCCACTCTCTACATCTCTCTTTAATTTTCTCTCTCTCTCCCTCACTCTCTCTGGCTCATTTTCTCTCTCCATCCTCCAACACTATCTTTTCCCTTGCTCTACATTTCTACCATTTATTTCTTACATTCTCTACATAATATTTATCTCTCCCTCCTTCCCCCCTCTCTCTCTCTCTCTCTCTCTCTCTCTCTCTCTTCCTTTAACGTTACAAGATACAGCACACATAATGTATTTTTTTTTATTTATTTATAATTTTTAAATCTTTTTAATATTTTGTTTATGAATTTTCAGCATTCAAGACAGCCGAATACGCTCGTGGTATAGTGATCCTTTGAAAATCACAAGCAGATACCCCATATTTTTATCAGTCTTTGTGATCGACTATGGTGATCCAAACAGCTCGGGTTCTTTTCAAGCACTACCTATGGAGTCATGGGGCAGAAGTTACATCATCGTTACGCTAAAGTAAATGTGTACGATTTTTTGATCTAGAAACACAAACATTTTACCTGTTACCTATCCCTTAGTCTGGTGGACTGTTGGGGCACCAAACAAGATTCTTAGACCGTCTTTCTCCATTCCTCTCTATCGTTTGCCCTGTTTAAAACCTCATTCAATGGTAGGCCCGTCCATTCTTTTATGTTGTCTTCCCACCGCTTTCTCTGTTTGCCTCTTCTTCTTTTTCCTGGTACTGTTCTCTGGAGGAAGGTCTTTGCGAGTCCCGAAGATCTTGTACTTGGAAAAACTAAGCAAAAAAGAAACGACATTTGCCCACTTTTCAATTACGTACACATAAGTTAACCATAAGCTTAGTGCAGGAGGAGCTCGTTAGCCATTTCTGGCTACCCTTGATAGGAGAAGGAAAACTCTGAATTCAAACCTCTGCTGCATTGCAGCTATACCCAATCAAGGGAAAGCCTTCGGGAGTCAACCCTGAGGAAAAATCAGGAGCTGGCGACCCTAATGCAGTTTGCAGCATCCAGTGCTACACTCTGACAGAACCTGCGACGCCGCTGACCCCAAACTGTATCGGCACTGCCGTTCCTTTGGATACATCAGCTGCGTGGAGAGGGGCGAACTGATGCATGGGCGACATGGTTCCGAACACAGCAAATGCCCAGGCATTCATCTCATTTCCATGAGATGATCCATAGTCGCTTCGCGGCTGAAGGAGGCCATAGAGACAAAAGTAGACATAAGAACTCCCGGGTCCCCCTACCTTGACTTTTAAACCAAATCAATGGCTAATGACAATTAAAACTATAGCTTACTAATCATTAAATACATGTCGTTCAACTGAACAACTAAATTTCTCAACATGCACAATGTAAATAGTAACAAGATGTTAATTTATGTCATTTAAATGACAATTATATAAATTCAACAATTTAATGAATAAATAAGGCATTATGATAGGAGCCGCGGTGGCTTAGCTGTAAAGCACTTGGCTTCTGAACCGGGGGTCCCGGGTTCGAATCCTGGTGAAGACTGGAATTTTTATTTCGGGATCCTTGGGCACCTCTGAGTCCACCCAGCTCTAATGGGTACCTGACATTAGTTGGGGGGAAGTAAAGGCAGTTGGTCGTTGGATTGGCCACATGACAACCTCGTTAACCGTAGGCCACAGAATCAGGTGATCTTTACATCACCTGTAGACCACAAGGTCTGCAGGGTGGAATTTACTTTTTTACTTTTTAAGGTAGCAAGGTGGCATATATGACAAATGAATTCGGGTTTGGTTGCTAGTATTATACATTGACGAGTACAACATATAACTCCTTTGAAATCACATAGCACACCTTAAACTCGGTGCCATAATTCAGTCACGAAGCAAAGCCTGTAACACGGTGCCATGGATCGACGGACCATACCAAACAACACACTGTTACTCAAGCAAGACGACGACAGAGTCTATAACCTGCGTCCCCATTACTGTGGAATTAAACACCAAAGAAAGTAACACCATCAAATGATCCGCTATCGACACACTCACACAGAGGCAACCAGAGATATTTTTTTCAGAAAAATGAGAGGAAGAGAAAGAGAAATGTGGGTTCCTCCAGGGCAGGGGCGTAGCTAGAAATTTTACATCGTTTGGGGGCCCCTGCATTTTGCGTAATACTTAATTTTTAATGTAAAAAAAAACTCACTTATTTGGCCCCACCCCCTCAAGTGGAGGCCCGGGGGGATTTTCAAATTTTCACCCCTCCTCTCCCCACAATAGCTACGCCCTGCTCCAGGGGGAGGAGATTTGGGTTGCTCCTTAGAGCGAGCAATGAAAACAGTCCAGACATTAACATTAAACTTTATAACGATCAAAGACAAGTTAATTCAGCCACTCTATGGGCAGGGTTCAATCCAGGAAACAGAAAATGGAAAAGTGTTTTTTGTGAGGGGACAAGTCCCAAAAAACCCGCGGAGTCTGTGAGAACATGAAGCGCCCTGACCTCACTTCCCCGTGGTGGAGGCTGGCCAGGCCTAAGCAAGCTATATAGCACAGCGCAGGCCAGACCACTGTCCTGTTGGCTCATATTTCTCACGGCTATGGCCAAATTTTGATTCACCCGCTGGGAGTAAGATGAGGAAACTGTGCCTTATTTTCTGTTTGACTGCCCCAGACTTTTTGATCCCCGTCTCGACAGGTCTAGGAAACCAAAAATATTAACCTGTAGTGTACGCACTATGCAAGACAGCAGGGTTTCTGTCCAGGGCTTTTACATGAGGGGATCTGAGCACCTCAAGCCCTCACTCTTATGATGAGGATGATGATGAATGATAAATATGGTGAAAGAAGACAGAAAGAAAAAGAATATAAAAAGGGAGATGATTGTAAAGTTAAAAAGAAAATTTAAGAGTTATCCCCTGTGCGTTTCTAGTTAAGACTAACACTACTATATTTATGTACGCAGCCAACATTCTGCCCTTCACATAATGACTATCAAAGCTCAGGAAGCCTGGATAGATTTGAAGTGCCATACCATTTGCAGCCAACCCCAAAAGGGCCCTGTACAACTTTACAGGTATTTTGTAATCAAGAAAAAGAGAACAATAATATCTTTCAACAGTAAACACTTTTTAACTAACAAAAAAAAATAAAAATAAAAATATTTTCGACATTACTGGTATCGAATCTGTAACGCAGAATTAACAATAGCTACTTCTTTGTTTACTGGCCTGTGCCTGTTTTCTAATTTTAATATATATTGTGTTTATGGACATTTATATCTAATATATGATCTAAAAAAAGTTGTAAGGTATCTGTAGATCTATAATTTAGATGTAATTGTATATTAGATTTACTTGAAAATGTAAGCAAAGCTTCTAAACTTCAATTGAATTTAACTTAATTGAAGCACCTTTAAATTTAATGTTTGAATCGGCAACAACGTCATAACAGTACAAGATAACGATTTAAGCCTTTTTTTTTCAATTATTATGATTTGATTGAATAATGATGTGTTTTTAAATCTGAACATTAATTTACTTCAAATTTGAATCATTAATAGGCCTACCTTACATCCGGTAATTCACGAACACTAGATCGAGAAATTAAATTAGTTTTATTAAATTGTGACTATTTTTATCTTGAAAAACTAAAACCTTTGCAGTAGTGTTTTCCCCAATCTTCTAAGTCTAGATCTGGAGTTATTTTATTTTGAATATTATGAAATGCTAAAGGCCAATACATTTGCTTATCTCTGGGGTGGGGTGAGTGGTGGGAGGAGTTTTCGGAGATCACAAAAGTTCCATCTAACATTCTTTAATTATTAAGAAAAAAAAATAGCGCTCTACCTGTTACCTGTTAACTATCCATTAGTCTGGTGCACCGTTGGGGCACCAAACAAAACTTGTAGACCGTCTTACTCCATTCCTCTCTATCCTTTGCCCTGTTTAAAACCTCTTTCTATGGTAGGCCCGTCCATTCTTTTATGTTGTCTTCCCATCGCTTTCTCTGTCTGCCTCTTCTTCTTTTTCCTGGTACTGTTGCCATGAGAAGGTCTTTGCGAGTCCCGAAGATCTTGCTATACGGCAATACATTTTAAGCTTTCGTTTCTTCACAGTAGTAACCAGGTCATCATGGGGTCCAATCGCTGCAGTAACCCTGTCTCTAATCTCCTGGTTTGTGATGCGGTCTTTAAATGTGATGCATAGGGATCCTTCTGTAGCATCTCAATTCCATTGCTAGGATCCTCCTCTCTAGCTCTGCAGTCAGCGTCCAAGACTCACAAGCATATAGAAATGTGGCCATGACCAGGGAGCGCATCAGTCTGATTTTGGTGCCGAGGGCTAAGCCTTTGTCTTTCCATATTAACTTAAGTTTAGAAAGTTAAGAAAGGTCTGCTGTTTAAAGTAGGTATTTTCATTTTAATCATTTCATTTTCATCTTTCTTCGGTTTCTACAGTATGAAGATAGCTACAATCTCTTTCTGTATGGAAAGCTACACTGGCAATCTTACTGGTAATTCTTACAAAAACTTGTTAAGCATGGTGTGAGTGTACTAATCAGCGTGCTTATTCTTTATAGAAAAAAAAGTGCCTGAACAAGATTCTTGAAAACGGTTTTTCTTTTAAAAAATTATTTACAGTGTTTACATGTCTTTGGGAAAATAGTAATAATAATAATAATTATAAGGCTAGGCTCTGATTCCGTAGATTAATGCGGACTGCAGTATTTACTGTTGCTACGCAAGACAAGCTGTGACCTATTTTTTTTTTTTGCATCACTCAGAGCAAGCATAACCATGCCCGCCGATGGTCGATTAAATTAAGATATTGTTTTCGCCGTCTGTAAATTATCTTTTTTTTTTTTTCCAGTAACGAAAAGCTTAAAACGGTAACATAAAAAATTTCCAAGACTAACGAAAAAAATTATACGTTTGTGTGCAAAAGTAATAGTATCATCAATTATGTTAACTCTTTCTCTCCTAACTTACGATACCAACGTTGATTCCACCAGAAAGTGGTAAATAATTACGGAGAGAAAGAGTTAAATCAGCGTGTTCTTCGTTTTTTTTTGGTCCGATTAGTTTTAAAAACATTTTGGCCAATGTTGACTTCGTAATAGCTAGTCAATTAAACT